>CM057149.1:36248799-36530327 GCA_029964075.1 Patiria pectinifera | reverse complement strand
AAAAATGTTTTTTTGGGGGGGTTTTTTGGTCTCGTTTTTTGAAAATTAGTATTCTGTTTACTCATTTCTTGGACACATAATTCCTGGTTATTGAAAAAAAGAAACATTAGTTCCATGTTGCAATCTGAACATGGATAAAATTGAAGCTTTAACACAAAATTTCTCAGTTTTCAACTTTGTGATTTTATTAACTCCAAATGGGCATGATGATGATGACAAGGAAAGAACATATTGGAAAATTAAACCCTTTGTGTAAAAAAAGAAGATCTATATTTTCAACAACATTTTAAATACCAACAGCTGCTTTGAAGAGTTTGTTTTGACAGAACATATCACATATATTTAACGATTTTAGAATAGTTTGTTTTATAGAGCGTGCAAGTCTCGCCAGTCCATGATCATTTTTGATGTGAACGTCTTGGTACCAAACATAGTCTAGTCACAGACTCCTGTGTTTAAATTTACCCATCTGTTACCTGCTTGATTGATTAAATTTGAGGTTGAGGTCAACAATTTCAATTTTAGGCTGGTCTGCAATTTGCAATATTTTCAATACGTTGTAAATTGGAATGCTTTCTTTTCTTTCAAAATACCCAATTATTACCCTTGATTGGATTGGCCCAGTCAAGACACGACATAAATGCAAAACAATAGGACGTTACACACGTTGTAGCTCCTATACATGGTGCCCGGATGTGCTGTATTCTCATAAAATCTTGGTTTTTGGACCAACTTGCACGCTCCATTCCGTTGAAACTATTGTTTTCATTTGTAGTCTTCTTGGCTCTTTGCATTTCCCCAGGGTCGTCAGTTGCCGCCACTAACCCACAGCGGCATTGCACCTTGGCCAGATCTACAAGAACTCATTGACTACTGCTTGGAGCATGTGCCGCAGCACAGGCCTACCGTGAGTCCCTGCCCTGTCTACTCAACACTTGTAGTATTCTGAATTACAAGGGATGCTAAATAATAAATGCCACAAGGGCCCAGGTTTTTGGTAGCATTACTTCAATACTGGATTTGATTTTGTTCTACTGGTCCCAATCCCTGGCAAACGCTGTCCAGCCAGTAGAGGGCACTGTCAACAAGATGAATCAAGTCTAGTCTCAGGAACGTTGGCGCTCAGACCCGAGAAATTCCGAAAAAAAAACTAACTTGCTATATTCAAGCTAATGCAAATGCTTCAGGTATGCACCGATTTCCACGAGTTCTGAGTGAAAAACTCCCAAGACTTCATTTGTTTCATCTTGTTGATAGCAACCTGTACTGCCGCGGCTGGCTCGACTGCACTTGCCAGGCACCAGCAGCACGGCTGCATAGGAGACCAAAAAAGCAATTCCAGTTTTGAATTAAGACTAGGGTTTGGAAAGGACAGCACAGGCTAATACAGAAAAAAAAATATATATCAACCTACTTGTGATTTTTTTTGTATAACTATTTTTTTGGTAAAGATAAAAATATCATGTGGACTTGTAAATGTTCAATTGTGCTTGTGAAATGTTAAGAGAACTGGCCAGTGGTTACGGTGTTTGACTCGTGTGCCGTGGTATGTGGGTTCGAACCTGACGGGGAGTATGGTGCTTGTGTTCTTGGGCAAGACACTTTACTACAATTGCCTCTCTCTACTTTGGAGTATAAATGGGTACCTGTGAAGGTAGAGACCAAAATGCTCTGATCTCGAGCTGCTGCAGAACTGGTCTTATGACTTTACAACGGGTTATAATTGTGAAGCGCTTTGAGACCTTTGGTATAAAGTGCTATATAAGCACCAAATTGTTGTTGTTGTTAATTAGAAATATTTTATCCGGTTCATTAGTAAAAACGGCATACATGCGTGCACCACTGATTACTAGCGCCCATTGGATAAACACTCAAGTTGCGTAATAGCTTCTGGTTCCAATGGTTCCAATGCAACTTAATAGCCAGTGGGCCAGGTTTAAACTGAACTGACGTCACACTAACGAACCGGATAGTGAATGTAGTATGAAACAGAATGATCATCGAAAAAATAAACTACATGAATGGAGACAAACGGGCCCTTGATAACACTGGTGTAAGCATACAGCAAGGGTAAGAAATTGGGGTCGTAGGTTAGAACTTCAGGAGTCATCTAAGCTGTGATTTTTGACGCGGTTTCATTTTGTGTGTGCATAGTCGGAGCAAGTCTTCAATTGGTTGAGTTCTGCTGAGTTACTGTGTCTCAAGAGGGAGTATCCACTACTCATGGATGGCTGCGTGGAATGTATGGCAGTGCGGGTAAGGACATCAATTTGAACAGTGACCAACTCTGCCTTAAAGGGAAGATACAACATTTGCAAACATCACAAAACGAAATGAGCAAATTATCACAAAATACCTTACTGGATTGTTAGGGAATGACAGTCTAAAGCATCCTGTAAAATCGTGGCTCCTGGTGTGCTGAAATTTTCAAGAAAAATGGGATTTTTTTTCCAAGTTCCAACGCTGGTCGGCCGACCAGCGTTGGAGAAAAGTGGCTTTTTTCAAAAACTGCTATTAATTTTTCATAATTAGTTATTCCGTGTTTTGTTTGCAATTGATTACACACCTGTGAAGAGGTACAAGCCAGCTAGACTGATTCGCTGACATAACAGTTCCCCAAAGTCTATAAATTGTTCCGTTTCATCTTAACTGGGGTCAGGGAACCAGACTACAAGAACATGATAGGTTTTCTTGGTTTTTCCAGCATCTACTAGCCCAAATTGTGAAACAAGTCAGTTCAACAATATTTGCTATAACATTGTAATCCTCCAAATTTCATTTGAAAATTGCAGCAAAAGCAAATGTTGTACATTCCCTTTAACAGGAATGGTACCCATGATTTTAATATTGGGTTTTTTGCTCGTCGCCGATGTGATGTTATAAACACTGTGTACTCAGACATTTAAGTGCTTGTGAGAAATTGTTTTTGTTTTTCAAAAGCTTGCTTTAGTGGGCTTAAACTTACAAACTCGGGCTCACGAGTGCAGATAAAATGTAAGACACTTTACACCACAACAGGTTTGGTACTCATGAGGGTAGAGAGCGGATCATCTTGAGGATCTCATGTGATTTTAATATTTACAAGGAGTCATGGGAAGTTGATTTTCTCAAGAAAAAAGTCACGGTGATGTGCAATACTTGGCTATGGCAGTCTTCCAGTTTGCATTCCAGTTTACTATACTTCCTGTTTACGCATGTCTGATCTATACTTGTAGCATTTTCAGTTCACCATTGTGATGCTTTTGTGGTGCTCAGTGGTAGTGGGTCCCTTGCTTCCAAAACAACAGGCTTCTAAGATGCCAAAACAGGATAGGAATTGGTCACGGAAAGCTCTAATTTTGTCCCGGAAAAGTCATTGAATTTCATTTCAAGTATTCTGTGGGAATCCCGCTGATGACTAATTCTAAAGAGCTTTGAGACATGTAAAGTGCTCTTTTAAGCATTACATTAATATTAAAACGTCAAGTGTGATTCCTCTATGTTGCTACCTGTTCAGGTTTATCAGTCGGACGGAGATGACTGCCAGGAGGTCTGGCTGGCAGGAGGGGACAAGAAGTCCACAATGGTCTCGTGGATACAACCCCTCAACACTGATCCTGAAAACTCCATACAGGTAAATAACCCCTATTCCACCCCTCCCCCCTTCAACTTACCCCGATCCCTAGAGGTCTGGCTAGCTGGAGGGGACAGGAAGTCCACAATGGTCTCATGGATACAACCCCTCAACACTGATCCTGAAAACTCCATACAGGTAAATAACCCCTATTCCACCCCCCCCCCTCAACTAACCCTGATCCCTAGAGGTCTGGCTGGCAGGAGGGGACAGGAAGTCCACAATGGTCTCATGGATACAACCCCTCAACACTGATCCTGAAAACTCCATACAGGTAAATAACCCCTATTCCACCCCCTCAACTAACCCTGATCCCTAGAGGTCTGGCTGGCAGGAGGGGACAGGAAGTCCACAATGGTCTCATGGATACAACCCCTCAACACTGATCCTGAAAACTCCATACAGGTAAATAACCCCTATTCCACCCCTCCCCCCTTCAACTAACCCTGATCCCTAGAGGTCTGGCTGGCAGGAGGGGACAGGAAGTCCACAATGGTCTCATGGATACAACCCCTCAACACTGATCCTGAAAACTCCATACAGGTAAATAACCCCTATTCCACCCCCTCAACTAACCCCGATCCCTAGAGGTCTGGCTGGCAGGAGGGGACAGGAAGTCCACAATGGTCTCATGGATACAACCCCTCAACACTGATCCTGAAAACTCCATACAGGTGAATAACCCCTATTCCATCCCCCCCCCCTTCAACTAACCCCCATCCCTCCTTCCCTCCTGAAAGAACCCTAATTTGTGTTGTGGGTACAGCCTGTCAACACTGATCCTGAAAACTCCATACAGGTAAACAATCCTTATGACATTCACACACCCCCTCATCTAACCCCATGCCCCTCCCCTCCTGAAAGAACTACACTGGTCGCATGGATTAGGGCTTTCCCTAATATACCGAATATTCAAATATTCGATCATCAACCCGATATTCGAATAGCATTTTTGCCATTTGGACTATTCAAAAACAAATACACATGTACACACATGACTGTGATGTTATTTTATCGTAAAGTTTTGGCGCTTTATTGTTAGGTGCCACTTGTTTGACGACGGTAACTTTTTTGTCAACGGCAGTTCATTGTTCCCATCCTTTTAGCAGGTTAAAGCCCTTGACAGTTATAAAATACTAACTGCAAAACACTCCAGTGGCCCATATTGATCGCCGCATGCCAATTTTAACTGGCGCACTCTGCGTGCAACTTTTGACTGGCGCGACATGCATTAACGGATGGCAGTCCGAATATTCAGTCAAACGCAGTGTCAAGTAATCGAATACTAAATTATTCGAAAATTGACAGCCCTATCATGGATGCAACCTCTCAATAATGATTCTGTAAACTCTATACCGGTAAACAAGTTTAAGAGTTTCTACTTGCCTTTGCTCTTTTCCCTGGATATTTTGGGTTAATAATTTTGCTCAAATTAGGTTTTGCCCTTCACCGACGTATAAACACTGTATAGTCAGTGTGTTACCTCCCGAGTGAAAGTTGGAAAAAATATTCACCTGCACGGAGGTCGTGGGTTCGAGTCCCACCCAGGTGATTTTTTTCAACTGTCACTCGGGAGGTAACACACTGAGTATACAGTGTTTATACGTCGGTGAAGGTCAAAACCTAATTTGATTTACATCACCCCGACACAAAAATTCCATCTTATGAATAATAATCTTGCTGTTGTTTTTCGTCAGGGTATGATGTTGCACAAGGGCCGAGCGTTATGCATGACCGCAATCGGCGACTACTCCATGGTCATCGGCACTCAGTGCGGCGAGCTGTGTGTTTGTGACCTGTCCTGCTCCCCGTACCGGCTCAAGCACACGCCGCCGAAACTGGGCGATGCTGTAGTCTGTCTGGCTTACTGGAAACGGTAAGAATCTGATTGAAGTATTGACCCGTTGCATTCAGCAGACATCTTTGGGGTATTTTGATTCAGTACAATGAATGTACAAGAGATTTACTCATCTGCATTTTTTTTTTCAAAGTTATTTGTATTTTTTTTTCCTCTAGGGAACAAGAGCCCAGCTTAGTCTTTGCTGGACTGGCTAACGGAAAACTGGCCATTTACAAAGCACACCGACTGCAGAATGTAAGTGTTTACTTAACGAGGGTGAATGCTCCCCTTGTATGCCTATTGGATTGTGACATAATTTCACTAATCATTTATCAAGCGATTGCCATTAGTGAGGTGTTTCAAGGATCCTCTGCGTGTCACACATTCTTAAAGGCATATAGGCCCTTTTGCTCTTCATGCATTTTGTTCATACAGGGTGAGTAAAAAAAAAAGCGGAACCCAAACCCCAAAAATTACCTTTCCTATTTAAAAAATATGTAGCACCAAAACTAATAATGACCGGAAAGCCAATTTCATAAGCTACTTTTAGATGAAAAAAATACTGAAATTGCTCAATCCGTTCAAAGAATACACCATTTAAACGCAATGGCACTAAAACCTCTTTTGTCCAAAAATGTGATTGAAAGAATCGTCATCACAATTGTCTTTAAACATTACCAGCGATAAAACCTCAGCTTAAAAGTTAAAAATATTCAACAAAGTCCTTTTGAAGGCTCGTTTTTTTTAAAAGTGGATTTTATAAATCATATTGTTTGCCTAACCAGGGTTGTTAATGAAGATGTTGTGCACTACAGTTGTTGACAGTTATTGAAACAAGCATTCTGTGTCATTTTCTTTGTTGTTCCAAACAATCAGAATACACAATAAACTGTTTTTTTGGACGAGACAGGTTTTAGGGTTATTGCGTTAAATGATGATATCCTTTGAACGGATTGAGCAATTTCAGTATTTTTTCATCTAAAAGTAGCTTGTGCAATTGGCTTTCCAGTTATTATTATGTTTGGTGTTACATATTTTTTTTAATATGAAATATATTGTTTGGGGTTTGGGTTCCGCTTTTTTGACTCACCCTGTATCAATTGATGGAACCGCTCAAAATCCAGGAAAGAATGTTCAAAACCTAACCTGTTGAAGTTTCAGCTCAGTGGATATTACACTTGTCGAGAAAACATTGAAAACCAGACAAGATACTTTTCCTAGTACCAGTGTTTGATTCCTATATTTTATATCCAAACTCCCCTGCATCCCTCTAGGACAAGGATTGCCAACCAGATATGATGCTTTTCCTAGTAACCGTGGTTGATTCCTTTATTTTATCCAAACTCCCCTGCCTCCCACTAGGACAAGGATTGTCAGCCACACAAGATACTTTTCCCAGTAACCGTGGTTGATTCCTTTATTTTATCCAAACTCCCCTGCCTCCCACTAGGACAAGGATTGTCAGCCACACAAGATACTTTTCCTAGTAACCGTGGTTGATTCCTTTATTTTATCCAAACTCCCTTGCCTTTTCACTAGGACAAAGATTGCCAGCCAGACAAGATGGTGCACATTGGCTCCAGGGACGACCCCATCAAGTGTATCACCCTGACTCGTAACAAGGTCTGGTTAGCTTGCAGTGCTAAGGTCATCAGTCTAAGCATCTTTGATCTGGAGTCGGACACTAGTACCACTTTACTGGAACCAGACCAAGAAGAGAGGTCAGTTTTTCCCTCTGTGGTAACAAGTGCCATTCAGTTTACACCAATGACTCGTCTTCATTTTGTTTTATATATGTAGTGAATATGTAGACCATGTTACCTTCGACATCATGCCGCCTGAAATTCGCTGTGCAACTCAAAGCATACTTTGTATGTAACTTCGCCTACATTGAACAGTATATTTCAACGCTTTGAAACCATTCGTTTTCCAAGAGATATACATGCAGTGCAGAAGAGAACCGTTCACTGAAAATTGGCATCAGGAGACCACAACATACAACTTTGTTAACAAATTTGAAGTGGTATATAGCTTATAGTTCAGTTGTTATGTATTTCAACACACAAATGCTAAATGAACTTTATTGAAAATTACTTGATCAAAATGGGATCTATTGTAACCTGCTAAAATGTGTTACTCCTTTCATAGTTGAATTCTGACTGAAAGATAGAAATCTATATTAGACTTTTTTTATCAAAATGTTGCAGTTTAATTAAGGTGACTTCATGTGCCCCTTACAAAATGTCTTCCCATCCTCCTTATATTAAAGCCACTTTTTGCAAATCACTTGTGTGTCTACAGGTGATTCTAGCAGTTTTCAATTTTTAGACGAAGTACAGGCTCGCGAAATCAGTAATCATTTCTCATTCCTATCAAACATGATTCAATTCTGCGTTTGCATCAAACGTAGGAGTAGTCACTGGTTGGCTCACATGAAAATCTTGCGAATTGTTGAACCAATGAAATGTTCAATTTTCTTTTCAGTGCTAAAAGGTACTCAAAGCAGTCTAGCGGATTTTGTTTTTCCTAGCAATTTACCGATAATATGACACTTTTGCTGCTTAATTTGACATTTCAAACAAAATTTGTAAATAAGACCTTTTGCCAAATTTTCAGTAAGAATTAGGGGGACAGAATGATCCAGTTGCGACATGTTGGAGAAATATCACATGTTTTGTTTATATCTTTAGACCAGCCATGGTGAAGTGCATTGCTGTAGAGAAAGCTATCTGGCTGTGCAGAAGAAACAGTTCCATCATTGAGATCTGGGACGTCAGCCGACGGAAGATGACCCTGACCATTGATGTGGCTGATTTCATCAGGTTGGAAAACTGGAAAACTACAAAATGTCTTTTCTTTTTTGTAAAGTGGCTAGCGGGTAACTATTGCTGGCATGTTTGTAGTCAAGACAAGTCCAGTCTCAAGTCCAGTCTCAAGTCCAGTCTCAAGTCCAGTCTCAAGTAACAGCAGATGAACAACAACAGAGGCATGCCTTCGTCACAGTTCATTTGAATAGCTTGTGGCTTGAGTCTGTAGACTTGTGATGGATTTGTGAGGACTTTTAATAGACTCGACCATAGCACTGTCTTTCCTGTCACATATCCAAGTTATACATTGAGACCAATGTGTTGACATGATTTGAGCATTGTTGTTTTTTATGGGAGGTTGGGAAAAGATGAAAAAGAGGTGTTGATTTAAAAAAAAAAAATGACTTGAGCAGGTTTTGAACCCATGACCTCCAGATAACTGTATTAGTGCTCTACAGACTGAGCTGTCCAATGTGCCAAGCTCCCAATTTGTCAATGTGTTGGGTAGAAGGGTGCCAGACAGAAGTTGGCCAGTTTGAAAGGCATAAGGAAAACCTTTGGACATTCCAAAGAATGATGCTCAGAGAAAGAAGTTTCCTTTGAAATGACATTTTTTAACACAAGTGGGGTTTGAACCTAGACCACAGAGGTGGAGGGATATGAAACTAACCAGTGCTTAAAACTGAATTCTTGAGGCACTCTTGTCTATCGTTCTTGTCTTCATCATTTTGTTGACACCAGCAAGCAGAGTGGTCTAATGGCTAAGATGTTTCCAGTAGTGAGTAGGTTGTGGTTCGAGTCCCACCCGAGCAAACTTGTGATTCTTGCCGTGAATACAGTATGTAACATTACATTGATTAAGGGTAAAATATTGACATTATTTTGTTGTCATTCATTTATGCACATGCAGCAAGGAAGACAGAGCTGAGCCATCCAACTGTTACATCAAATCGTTACTCCTCCAGCCCCGTGTTGCATTGTGGGTAGGTACTGCGGGCGGTCACCTGATTGTCATCGATACCAACACGCATCAACTGGTATCCATCAGCAAACGGTACACGTCCAATTTGAGAGCAATGGTGGCCGTCAAAGGACAAGGTTAGTTCAGGTTGTCTGTTTAAAACTAAAAGCTTTGTACAACCAAAACGTGAGATACTGCTGCTTGATTCATATCATCATATCGTCAAAATCAATACTTAACATTTGTGAGGCGTTCTGGCAAAATGAGACAAACTTGGGCCAATTTCATCGTGCTGCTGAGCACAAAAAATTTGCTTAGCACAAAAAAAGTCTGGCTTATAAAAGCAGGTTACCAGCCAAAACTCCATGTGATTTTCATGCTAAGCAAACAACAGCTGACTACCAATCACAAGCAATAGGCCTTTACATCATGTGGATTTTTGGCTGGTAACTTGCTTTTATAAGCCAGGCTTTTTTTTGTGCTAAGCAAATTTTTGTGCTTAGCCCTGGGCACAGGGCGTAATAGAAAAAAGTGAACGGGAGTGATTTTTTTTTCAATTTTCCGATTTATTGATATTTGTAATCTTTCATGTGTCTACTATGCATGTTTTGAAGAAATAGTATAAACTCGTGAAATACAAGTGTTTTAAAGGAAAAGCAATTGCCATCTTTCATTTTCATGAATAGGAAACTCAAAACTTTTTCTCAGTATTTTCCTTTTTGACATGTCGATAAATGCAAACTTTAAACACCCATAGCTTCATCATGTCGGTTTTAAGGCCGTTGTCCAGTCTGTTGTCCAGCTTGTCAACGGAATGTCTGATTGAACTGCAGCAGACAGTATTGTAAGGAGAATTTTATTCTCAATCCTAATACCTGCGAACCCAACCTCGTGCCCCGTGGGTACGATCTTGCAGCGCCATGTTGTTTCCCATCATGCCTTGCGCGATCGTAACCCCTGGAATTGTGTAATTTAAATATACCAAAATACGGTACATTATAATTAGGGCTGCACTTTATCCGTTTTACGTGCCGACGCCATCTTTAAAATGTTAAAAGTTGTGATTTTAAAGAATCAATCCTTTCAAACACAACGTTTGGACGTTGTGTTAATTAGCAAAGATTTGTATTAAATGTACGTACCCCTTTTGTGCCTTTACAACCACAGATACAGGTTTTTTTTAGCGAAAACGCGGCTGACATAATCCATATCGTACAGGCTTCGCGACTTTTGAATCATAATTTTTTTTTCGTACCTGACGTTACGTGCGAAGCTAAGCACGCGAGCGCATTATGGGCACGCCCGGCGTGCAATCTTCGAAATGCCTGCGCAGTACGCTGTGAATAGCCATTCAGTGTTATTTACGTCATCATCACAGCCAGGGGTTAGTGTAAGGAACGAGCACGCGCCCCTGGAGTCGAGGCTGCTGCAAACCCTCACTTTGACCTCTGCCCAGTTCTGTCTCATTTTGCCAAAACACCTCACATTTATCAGGACCCCAGTTGGTATAGGGTCTCTGCATAACTCACACTCAGTGGTACAATAAATGAATGTAAAACATTGCTGTTATTATCAACAGTCAGGGTTCCAAGTCATTCTCGATATCAGGGAAATAGTTTTTTAGGGAAACCCTTTTTCCAGTTGGGGGAATTTGGGAAAAATGCCAAAAATCAGGCAAAACTCATGGAATTTGACAATGACCAAGAAGGGAAAGGTTTTCGCCAGTTTGGCGTATGTGCATCTTGTGCCGTGTATCCAAGTTGTGTCCGTTGCCTGACTAGCTATGGTGGCTGTTTAGTGTTTATGCAGTGTGAATATTACACACCTCTCCAGGTGCTACATCACCTCTTGAAGTGAAAACATCTTCATGGAATTTGGCAAATTTCTCAGGTAAATATCAGGGAAAATGCAGAGAATTTGTTTTCTGGGAACCAGCAGTTCTGTCTTGCTTTTTAACTCAATTGCTTTTCTTTCACACAAGGACAATACAGACAAGAAACTCCTCATTTTATTCTGTTGTTGACCGAAATATAGCTAAACAAACAACAGTAAGTTGCATGTAATGATTTCTTTCACCAGGATTAAACAAGTCCAATTCTGTCATTGTGACGTCAGGATCAGGCTTCGTGCGCAGGCCGGGTGTTCCAGACCACACAGGTAGAAAACTGAAAACTTCAATTTCTTTTAATGAAAAAATAAACGATTTTTCTGTACATTAGATATTCATTCCTGATATGCCTGAGTAAGTTCTATCTGCAACATTACTGCTTTACACAAAGTAGAAAAGTCTTGTTTTTATTACCCAAATACAAATAAATTGTCTTCAAAACACGTAACGAGACATTCAAATTAGGTTTTGCCCTTCACCGACATATAAACACTGTATACTCAGTGTGTTACTAGTGAAGTTGGGAAAATCACTGGTGGGACTTGAACCCACAACCTCTTGCTTTCTAGTGCAGATGTCTTACCACCTGACCACTGAGCTAACGGGATCAGTTGGCTTGTTCGAATCTGATATACATAGCAACGGGTACTGCACTAACTATTCTAGGAGGTTATGGGTTCGAGTCCCACCCGAGTGATTTTTTTCCCAACTTCACTCGGAGGTAACACACTGAGTATACAGTGTTTATACATAAGAGAAGGGCTAAACCTAATTTGATTTACATCACCCCAATGCAAAAATTCCATCTTGCGAATAAATAAACATTGTTTCCCACTACCTGTTTGTCCTTTTGAGCCAGGTTATTTTTCCTGAACCTAGATACCCAATTCACCCATGTCCTAAAGGCAATGTGAAGAAAGTTTCACCCAATATTTGTTTTTATTTTGAACTTTTTCTCATTCTTTGGCCATAGTAAATAAGTGTATGTTTCTTCTTTGTGACATAAACTGGGCAGAGCTTTGAAGTGATATTACCAATAAACAATTTGGGAAAGATTTTCAGTTTATGCAGATATATTATCCAAAATATGTTGTATCAATACTCTGAAAGTTTTGGTTGGAAAATTTGTCTCTAAAGATGAATTTTTGGATGATTTGTAGAGACACACCGGTTCAAGAAATGTATTTTCCTGATTACCTCAACAAGAAAGTCACTAAAATTTGTTTTCAATAGCAAAATTTTGTCAAGGATAGTGCACTTTCCAAAATTATACCATTATTGCTATTAATTTAGCAAAAGATCTGCATTTAAACAATTTTTGAAAAAAATAATTTCAACTAGCTGCCCAGAAGAGTCTGTTTTTAACAGATCATGTTTTAGAACCGCATTCTCTGAGTTAATTACTCCTTGCCCAGTATCATGTCATCTTGAGCTATCATTGTTTTTTTTCTCCACAGATACCCAGTACACTCACGTCTTGGTGTGACGCCGAGTTCAAGTCCCAAGTCCGCTATCTCCAGTCAGACATGGAGAGACGTCGCCAGCCGGAGACCCAAGCCATGAAATCCTGGCACAAGGTGCAGCATTTCATTCGCACCAGTCACGCCTTCCACCTGAATCCTAAAGTCGTGTTCCCCATGTCATGCGCTGATCAACCAAAATCCTGCTTGAAAAAAATCAGCCACTTAAATGCAATGCTTTCATTTTGATGGTCCGTTTTGGATGTGATATGGGCTCCGTGCGCCAACAGAAGAGGGCGCATTTTTAACCACTTTAGAGAGCCCCTTGGATGGGACACACAGCATGTGCGTACTGTACTGTACTGATTTGCACGCGAAATACACACAACTTCCTGAATATGCCAAAGCTATTAACCACAGCGTCTTCGCGTGAGCGTCAGGCGTCGTCAGCGTGCAAATACATTCAAACTTAACTTGCGATGGTCTCCCAGACTAATCCCCACCCCCAGTAACTTTGGATCATTCGAAATACATAGTGGATGGACCAGGAACCAGTCTAGGTCTCCCCCAACTCTCCTATTCTGGTTGTTGAAGGGTACTTGTGCACAGAGCCCATATACACCATATAATTATTGGCTTTCATCACAAAATGGCTTTCCTGGATGTCATGTGTACACATGAGGATATTGAATAGTCTGGTGCTTGTCATTGGTAGTTGGCGTCATACTTGTCTGTATATAGTATACAGGAACTAGTCCAAGATGGCTACATTGTTTAAAGCTCCATTGATTCCTTGTACTTCATGCAGCTGTTTATATTTTGCTTTGGTTTTTCTGTGGATTTCCATTTGAATCATCTACCATTGCATGCATTAGAGTGACTGTATATATCTTCTGAAAAACCGGTCATTTTCGAATTGTTTTAAAATCATCATGCATGTGTATTAATATGTATATATTTGTAACATTTGTATGTATATGTGTATGCACACTCAGATTGTCACTATTTTATTTTACCATATTTACGATTCGTGAATGATGCATGTATATCACATTTGTACTTAATCGATGAGGAACAGTCTCACTTTTTGTAAACTAGCATCAATGGCGGTAATGAATTACTGAATTTACCTCATTCAAAAGAGATAATTTCATGTACAAAATTGTGTAAAAAGTGTATGAAAGAAAATATAATAGGATTTTCATATACGTGTAATTAGAAGAGTTGAGCTATCGCTACGATTTTGAATCTGTGTAAAGACATGTGCATGTCTCCTTAAAGCCCGGTTCATGCTTCACGCGAATGCGAATGCAAAGCAAATTTGACGTCATGGCACGTTTGCTGCGAAATTCGCCCAAGTTGAAATATGTTCAACTTTTACGCATTCACAGCGTGAATACTTGCCATGACGTTACAAATTGGTATGAACCGGGCTGTACACAGAATGTGCCGACATCGCATTTGTTAGATACCAAGACAATTCCTCAGCATTCAGCAGAAATGTTTGAAACACTGTTCTTTATTCTGAAGTTTTTGCATGTACTCGTGTATGTTGTCAAGTTGTGATTCTTTTGCCTAGTTCCTTTCATTTTGTTGGCACAATTTGAAATCCGCAAAAGCAAAGTTGGCCATATTTCGTTCGCAAATAAGGGCCCTGTTATAGGACTTTTTGGACGACACTTGCATTACAAATATCATGTATATTGAAGAAATTTAGCAGATTTACTACATTCTAAAATTTAAGATTTGACAAATGCATTTTTTTTTAATATAAGCGACACATAAAGTTTGTACCCCCAAGACTACATCATTATAGCGCCTTTATTTGCTACAAAAATATGACCTACTTTTATGTTGCCTGTAAAATGTGTTGCTCAATGGCAAAAATAGCCTGCTCCCAAAAGTAGTAAAACAACATTCAACTTCGTCAAAAGAATTAAAGAATTTTGTCAAAATATCACTTTTGCTTCTTTTCTGTCCTTGCCCGATTTTGTTTTTATTAAACTGATTATGTCATTGAAGCCTAAATGATGAAATGATGATTTTTTTTTGCTTGGAGGTGCCTTGTTTTCGCATGGGGTGTTCAATCTAAGTCAAAAAAATGTCTTAAACTATGTTCATTTTAAGCTGGTGCTCGAAAATGTAGTGGCTTTCCTCTTGTGGAAATGTTGGTTCCTGTAATGTATGTTGTCGTTTGTATTTTCAACATTTGACATAATGAACCATTGCCTATTTGTTAGGTATGCAATACTTTCATTATGTCAAACTACGTCTGTATGATGTGTCTTGTAGTGATTGCATGATTTGCCAAAATTAAAGTTTGTCCGTCACCATTATTCCTTTTGACTGCATATGTGTACACGTAATGATTTATTGACCACATCACCACAATACAAAACTTACCTAGTAATACCAAGACATTGTACTCAATGGTTCACTTACCTCAGTAACTTGTAGCATGTTTTTGATTGATCATCTTCAGCTCACACCTTGTGGTAGGCCAAGCAATAATTTCCCTCTTTGTAAATGTGGTTTTGCACCCTCTAATTTGTTTGAGTGGTGTAGTCGAGTCTATCACAAGTCCATCACGAGTCCATTGCACGTCCAGTCACTTGTAACACTTGGAACAAAGGAATGCTGTAACAGTTCATTTTAATAAATAGGTTAATTGACTTGGGACTGGAGGAATTGTGATGGACTAGTGATGGATTCGACTGCAATAATGGTTTTGTTTCTTTATTATGTTTGGTAGAGGCAAATAAATAGCAAGGATCGACACGAATAGGCCCGCATTGCCTCAATTTCTTTCTTTTTATAATGGTTAGGAATATATAATTCAACAGCCCACCCGAATCCAATCTGATCCTTTTTTTTAAGTCTTGTGTGATTATATGGTTACTGCAACAAAATCAGTATCGATGCCAAAATTAGTGTCAATATTTTTAGTAGTCGAAAAAATCTTGTTCTGTGTTCATGAAAATTAATTATGAAAATTGTTCACCCAACCTCATTCCCATGGTGTCGAGCAGTACGCAGCAATCAACTGGTCTCTTCGAGGTAGACAGTAAACCCGGGGAAAGAGGTCGATTGTTCCGAGTTGAATCCTGGGGAGTTTTTGATTGGTTGAATGAGTCTGTAATTTGTATCGATATTCTGACATTTTCAAATTACATTTTCCAGCTGTTCATCTTATAGTTGGATTCCATCATGATTATCACAGCACACGCCGCCCAAACCAAGGTATGCTTGCTTATCTCATGAATTATGCATGCTTATCTCATGAATAATGCATGACACAGATACTGTGTGTGACGTGACTGAATCTCATTCAGGTATCATCATCATCATAGTATTGAACATGGGGCAGGTGTTACCAATGTGAGTATTGGTTATAATGGCAAAATAGACCCACATTTTGAGGAATCATTCACAACTCGACTGTCACCTGCTGATGGAAAGAATGCCAACATGAACAAAACATCGCTTGCAATGTACAGAATTCATTATTAGATGGCATTTCATGGTGTGTCGTGAATGCATAAATAATGAGTGTTGGAATATGCATATAGCTGAGGTATGATTTAACTTCAACAGATAACGAAACTCTGTTCAGAATCAGTTTTCTCTTATTTCTAAACTTTATGGTCGTTAACCCTGCAGTGACTTGAATATTGAAGACAGGTAAATTTCATTAATACAAACGGGCGCTTATATGCCAGTTAAAGTTAGAGTGTTGTACGCAGTTTTATCAAAGGACGCAACTTGAACGTTGGCAACTGATAGTTAACATTGCACTGTCTATAAAGAGCCAGCAATGGTGGATTAACTGAAGTACATAATGATGAACTTCATCCAACAAATTTGAATAGGAAAATTGTTTAACGTTCTTAAGAGCGAAACAAAATATCGTTTCCTTTTTCCCCCCGTTTATTTATATGGGACAATATAGGAGTAGGTCAATTCTGCACGGTCTTTGGTACAACAGAGTGTCGTGAATCTCCATTGTTTCGATATTTAACTGAAATATGGTGTCCTCTTCACTCCGATGTGAATTAAGAAGTCTGGGTCCCATTAATATGGGCCAAAATTACTACACTCATATTTCCCCTTGCCTCTTTCAATCAGGTTCCGTTGGGTCCGTATCGACATCACCGCGGCCGTAGGGTTAGCGAGTTTGCCTTCAGCAACGACTTCGAGGATCCGCCGAGCTTCACGTCCAAGATCCGCAGGATGTCGGTGATGCCCCTGATGGTCTGGTAATTGGCGTCATCAAACAGCCGTTGTTTTCATTAACCATTGGCACATGTACTACATTGTATTAGATTGTACCAGTTGATGGATCAATGCATAGCAAAAAGGTTTCCAGACGGTGTGGGGCTATCCATACAGCACAAACCATTTCCTTCCAACTAGGTCTTAACCATAGGGGTATATTAAATTAACCATAAGGTCTATTTTATGGCGATATGGGTGCTACTGGGAACTCTAGAGAAGCAAAGGTACAATGGGATCCCGCAAGTCAGTCGTTAGAAAACTCGTGAGTTGGCCTACCCACAATGAAACGCTATAAGTTTGACATTTCAATGAGCAAAGTTGTGACACATAGACCTTTCTACGTTTGGTTGGCTTAACTGAATTTTTGCAAATCACGGGTTGCAAAACTATGGGAGGTCCAACACTGCAAAAATGAAGAAGAGTTATTACAGATAACCAAAATATTATTTGATTGTCGGAAAAACAACATTGTCAACAAAGCTACAACATAAATTCTAAGCTTACCTTTTTACTTTGTATTGAGGGCGTTATGGGGACTTTTTTTAGAAAACATGTTGCCAACCACGGCTTCAATTTATGCACTGAACTATCAAGTGATGAAAACCAGGCTATGGTCTGGTTAACAGCACAGTTTCAGGTTAAACGTTTATTGGTCAAAAAGCAAAAAGAGTGTGCACAATTTTGTTAATTTTTTATCTTCAGACGAAGCAGGCTTCACAAAAATCAGCTATTTTCAACGATAACATCACCAACGGGTGAGTTTGATGATGGAATTAATTTCAACGTGAATTCATTTAAACACGCGAAATAAACGCCAATTTAACCAACGGACTCCGTGTACAAATCGACCTATCGCCATTTGCGCGCGAACCTGTACGCGAACGCGCGATGAGTCCACAGAATAATTGTCTTGTTGAAATCGTATGGATGTGCTTTGAAAAGCGTGTAATTTCACAGGTGCATAACATATTAGTGTGTGATTAATAAAAACCCAAAGCTTATGATATTGCCATACACTCTATGCAAATCGAGTATTTTTAAAGCTAACTGCGTCAGAAATATTTATATAATGAATTGCGAGTGTTTAAGAGTACTACCATTAAGTGTTGCAATGTTCGCATCACAGTTTATTGGGGGTTTTGGTTCTCTGATAAGACATGTAGGCTCTAGGCCTAATGTTGAATGCGTAGCTAATGTAGAGTTATAGCAAGTTCTGAACCTTCTTTACGTTTTTAACATTTCTGACTTAATACAATCTCTTCAGAGCATGGGGGGGGGGGGCGAAAATAGAAGAAAACAAGAAAGAGGTGTGACGTCGTTATTCGTTTGCTATTCATTTAATACATATTTAACAAAATGGGCGTCTGCAGGGGTGTCAGTGGGGGTGGGGTTACAAATGTCCCCGCCCATCCTCGAAAAAAAATTATAAATTGAAAACATGCTAGAGAAAGTACAAGGATCTTGGGGGAAAATGTGACCCCCCCCCCCAAAAAAAAATCCTGGCGACGCCCATGCTTCAGAGCCGTACACGTAGTTGCGACGACAGTGTGCCGTTGTGTATACCGTGGTTTCTGCCACTGCACACAATAATATTACATTTATCGGACAATTTTAGCCGTTAACCCATATCAAGCTACGACAGTTGTTGCCACTCTTTCTGTATGTCTTTTGTTACTTTTCAATATGAAACAAACTTCAAAATGGCTGCTGAATGCCTACATCTAAGTTGAAAGCAGGCATGAAAGGTGCCCGTCACAAGACGTTTAAGTTACAAGCTATAAGTACTGAAACCCAAGTTATTCTTTGCTTCTGTTTATATATTGATAAATAATTGTACGTCTCTCTGTATTAATACATTTCCCATATACATGTGTATCAGATAATTCAGTCTGATTGCAACGCAGTTCTAATTTGACACGACACTGTAATATAACTGTTTGTATATTTTGTTTAATTTTGTAAGAGTAACCATTTGCAAGGCTTTTTTGTATATCAGCACAGCCAATGTTTGTACTTTAGAGTTGGGCTGCACTTGACAAATATATTTATGACTTTACTTAAAAGTTAGCATATTAGCTTTTTAGCAATTAAAATACTGATTGCTATCAATTCATGAATTTACCTGCATAAAAACTATGACAGAAATCGAGAAGCCGTCGTGATGAATGCATATTATTACTGATACATGTTACCTCATTTTCGATGGCATAAATATTAAACGAATGAATTGCTGTTTATTGTTGTTATTTTGTTACCTTTTTGGTTGGTTTGCAATGATTGTCAGTTCATACAAGCCTGGTTGAAAATTTCTTTAACCAATTTTATGCACTACATTTACATTAAATATAAAATTGGAGAGAATCACGCAGACATTATGGGTCAATACTATGTAAAACAATGTAAGCCATGTAAGAAAACCTGCATTTTATGAAAGGAAAAACCGAGGGTGTGGGCACCTGTGTCTGGGAATAACAGATACTTTTCCCCCGCATGTTTGCAATGAATAAAAAAATAACAGAAACAGCATGTTATTTTACCTTTAAGCGTTTTAAACCAAAATAAAGAAAAATTTATGTGAGAAGACATATTTTTCAGCGAATGTATTATAAATCAACCCATGATCCACATGATTATGACATGGAGTGATCTCGAGACAATTCTGATGCCCCTTCAAGATCATTAACCTATTTCGACGCTGCAAGGGTTTATAATGCTGCTTATATATATATATATATATATCCAAATCGAAAGCGAACAGAGGTCTGGTTTGTTTCACTATCACTTCGCTCGTACCCAACGTACTACCCAAGAACGCGCTGGTCAAGAATCTCAAATTATTGTGTAGGAACCGTAAAGCATTGTGGGTTTATGGTAGCTTACCGCCGTTATTTAAATTCCGTAAAATCTGACCAATGGGAGCTTAGAGAAATGAGAATTCACCAATATCACATATGTGTAAGCTGACTATAAAGCCACTCAAGACACATAGGATCATTTGCATTTATCCCACAAGTAGCCTACCGAATTAGTATCAGAAAGCTTACTTGGAGTAAGGATCGTACTGGTCCTAAACACCCTGTGAAATTATTCCGTCTGGCTTGATGTCATTGAAAAGAAATCAAGAAATGTAGGTGATTTTTAACAATCGGTCAATTGACTGATTTTAGGAGTTAAGAATGCCATATTGACGAAATCATGTTTCATTACCAAAAACTTGTGCATGGTTTTACACTGTTTTATTGAAAACTGTAATATCCACTGAGCTGAAACTTCAACAGGTTTAACACTCTTCTTTCGATTTTGAGTGGTTTTATTATTGGAAACGAAAACAAAAGGCATGAAAAGCAAATGATCATATATGCCTTTAAACACCGAGCAATGGTTATTAATATTTATACTTAAAACCTAGGCTTCAGTTTAAGCTTGATATCGTTGGTTGCCTTGTAAACCAACTGCAATCTGGCAACCACTTTGTGGTCGGGATCCAACTCGATGTGAAATCTTCTCAGAACTCGAGCTAGTATCACCTTCTCCTCATTCAGGGCAAAGTTCTGTCCAATGCAGTTCCTGAACAGCAAAACAATCAATTAATTAATAAGGATACATTCAAAGAAAACTCTCGTGATATAGAAATTGTCTTTGCAAGGTAAGTGTAACCGTTGAGGCAAATGGTTTTACCCTCAGGAGAGGACAGGATGTACGTGTTCAACATAACCACCGAGGACCGACACACAAAGGGAGAACAACAGATCCTTTGAGTCCTCGGGAGTTGGGCCTTTTGTTGGAAACGGTCCTCTGTAGTACGTTTGTGTGCTTAGTCTATGGGGGAGTGTACAGGGACAAAGGGAATTACCAAGCACTGTCCTCGAGAGTATTGTAAAACAAGAGTGTATGCGTGAGTTTTTTTCTGCATACAATAGGGGATGTTGAACAATAGAGGACAATAAGGTCCCCAATTCCCGAAGGTCCCCAATTTGGCAATGTGTACAAAACATGTGGGAGGTCTTCCTAAAAAAGTTAGTACAAACAAAAGAGGGACAATAGGGGGTCCCCGGTTGTAGGCAAATACACAAGAGAGGACAATACGATTGACCAAAGGTCCACTTTTGAGGTGTGTGTACAAAACGTGGGAGGTCTTCAACAAAACTTAAAGTCTTCCTAAAAGTTAAAGAAAAAAACAAAAGAGGGACAATAGGGGGTCCACCACTGAGGGTGTTTACAAAGATATGTACGTGAATCGCATATACCCGAGGACAGACAGACAAAGGAAGAACAACATGTTCTCTGGTTGCTCCTGTACGGGATATCATATCAAGGAGTTAGCACAGTATTTTACAGATACAGATACAGAGAATTCATCTGTTACTGAAAACGGTCCTCGCTCGTGAGTTTGTTTGCTTAGTCTATGTGAGAGTGTTATATAAAACAAATATTAAAAAAGACAATGCCTAGTCCTCGGGAGTTTTAACACGACTTCTTGTGTATGGGGGGGGGGGGGGGAGAGAGAGAGAGGAGGGGAGGGGATGACGGGACAACACTTTTACCTTGGACCTGCCGAAAATGGTACGTAGGCGAATGGATCAATGTCCACAGCATTTTCTGGCGCGAAACGATCTGGAATGAACTCCTGGAATAAATGACATTAAATATTCATATTTTGTTATACAAATTGCGTTGTGTGCAAATAGCAAGCCACATGTCGTCCACAAGTTAGAGTAAATTTAGGCCCATTCACATCGATTTAAGGACGACTTCACTTTAATACAGTTTAGGGACTACATCTACATCAGTTCACATTTTACATCAGTTTACATCTGGGTAGAGTTCGGATATTTTTTAGCAGGTCCCTGAGGCCAGCCCAGAGTTTTCTTTGCACCTATCTCAATCACTGACTCACTCAATCACTGACTGTCACTTGGGTGCTGAGCAGTGCAGTGGTATAGGATTACCCCATATAGGATTACCCCGTAAATATATATTGTAGAACGCCATATGGTCCAGTGGTTACGGTGTTTGGCTCATGTATGAAGGTGTGTGGGTTCGAATCCTGCCAGGAACATGGTGTTTGTGCCCTTGGGCAAGACACTTAACTGCAATTGCTTCTCTCCACCCAGGTGTATAAATGGGTACCTGTGAGGGTCGAGGACCGATTGAGCGCTGATATCGGCTGCCACATGGTATCATGGCCTGATGAACGGGATCATAATTGTAAAGCGCTTTGAGATTGTTGATACGATGGAATGAGCTATATAACTAAGCACAATTATTAATTAATTATGCCAATGAATGGGTTAATCGAATATAATGTTTCCCTCGTCTGGTTTTACTAACCATGGAATTTGGCCAAATCTCTGGATTGTGGTGGAGGGCGTAGATGTTCAAATTTACCAACGCGCCTTTAGGAATCAACCTGTCGTGGACCATGATATCTTTCTCTGCAACAATACGCTGGATCATTGGTACTGGAGGGTAGAGTCGCATGGCTTCCTTGAGACACAGAATCAAGTAGTTGAACTTGCCAAGGTCCTCCCTAAATAGCAAGAGGCAAACACTCATGACTATTAGAGGTGTAGCAAACAGTAAATTGCTACAGTTGCTCAACCTAGGCTTTTGTGGTAAAGACAGAGAGCTGAAACATGGCAAATGGCCCAAGTAGACTTACCATTGAATTACCTCTGATTCCCTGCCTTCCATCACTTCATCAATTTCCTCCTGGACTTTCCTCTGATGTTCAGGATTGGTTGCCATGGCATACAGCATCCAGGTCAGGCTGCTAGCCGTGGTGTCGTGACCCTCGAAGAGAAAAGTGTCCACCTCGTTACGGATCTCTAGATCCGTCAGTCCTGCCGTCTTCGTCTCGAGCAGCTAGCAAGATACCCAAGAAATCTTGGGGCTGGTCTTTAGATTTCACGGGCTCAGGATCGGTCTCTTTCTCTCTCTGAACAACAAACGATTGGAAATGCAGGTATAGCACAGTAATTAGCCCGTGGATTTCAGGATTGACTAAAAAATGTTTGCTTAACTTTTCAACAACAAAAAAGTAACAAAACTCTTTGTTAAACACTCTGTCCATCGGACCCAAATAGAAAAAAGAACTTGCTGCATGCTTACGAGTTTGTCTCGCCGTTTTTTGATAACCTCAGCAGAGATCTGATGCACAAATTCCACATTTTTGGCGAAAATCTTTCCTACTGAACTCCTCTGGAATATAAAATCTGGATAAAGATAAGGAGTGCTACAGAAAAAGGAAAGAGGAGGGGGGGGGGAAATGGATCGGTTAAAAATTCTGTTGTAATTGAAAGACAAAGGGCGAAACTCTACACGTAGCCAAGAAAGGAAAATACGCAACATCAAAGATTGCGTCACCAACGCATGAACATAAACATTCTTTTCCACAAAATTCAAAAACCTTTAGTCGCTTCCTAGATCAACTCATTAATTCTTGTTTTCTATCCTTCTCTTGATGTCATAAGTCTGTGAATGATGCACACATTTTTTCGAGGCCTGTGACGTTCTATTCTTTTGTTATTACTGTTTGGAACAACTTTTTCTTGAAATGTCCCATAAGATTTGGACAAGAAGACTTGATTTCAGATCTTTGGAGTTACTGTTATCCCAGGTAATCCCTTGTTCCACGTCATAACCTGTCCACCCATAAAAGCTGCTATACATGGCGGTTAAAAAAAAGGACACCGAACTGGCAGGACAAATTAATTAATGAAGACGTGCATGTAGCACTTTCAAAATCTAGGATATGAAAGCCCACGCATTAAGCTTTCTTTTAGTAAAAGAATCATTGAAAACACTTGTGTACTTTTCAAGTTAACGGAATGTTGAACATAAATACCGTTTGAAAAATCTGTCCACGGATCACAAGTGTTCTTTCAGCAAAACTAAAACAATTCTTATTGGGATGTTAGTGACTTGTTTTCGTTTTGCTGAAAGAACACTTACTTTTTTTGTGATCCGTGGACAGAAGTTTAAAACAATCTGTGCGTTCGAAATTCCGCAATTTGAAAATTACACGAGTGATTTGAATGATTCTTGTACTAAATGAGAGCTCATTGATTGGGCTTTCATATAGATTTTGAAAGTGCTACAGGTAAAACTTCATTCGAAAATTGGTCCTGTCATTAGGGTTCGTTTTTTTTTTACTCACCCTCTATAGCATAACGTCCAATTATTATGTTGCGACACACCAAGCTGAATCAAGTTATCTGACTTGACCAGAACTTGCAAGGAGAAATACCAAAACGTCGTTTACCTGTTAAACATCATTCTATATGTTCTGACTTCATATATACACACATTTATTAGTTAGTGTTTCCTCTCAGTGAAAGCCAATGTCTATTTTTGAGAGGAAAGCAGGCCTATACTTACAAAACACGATCTCTGTTGGCGAGGATGATTGCATTCACCGCAGTAACGTACGGGTGACTGTCTCTGCAAACAAATCATGTAAGATTATGTTCCGTCATGGAAATCATGAAAATTACTGAAATCATAACTTATGTTTCAATTTAAAAACAAATAAACAACCTGGAGCTCGGTTGTCCACTAATCTATTACACTGCCTACTGAGGCATGCCCTCTCTTCAAAATATTTTGATGTGATAAAATGCATTGGCCAATGAAATTGCATTCTGGAGATGATTCGAAATGTAATGGCCGATATGTATAATGGAGGAGATTTATTATTAATGAACACTTTCAAATATAATCTGACATATATTCTGACCAATCAAATCGCTGACCCAGAATTGACCTCCTACCAAGTAAAATGGCAGCGCGCTGTGCCGTCCTGAAAAGTGCTTTCCTGAAAAGTGCTTTTGTATTGGCTAAACAAAGTCGACCCTGTAATTCCAGACTTGAATATTCAGTGCGTATATCTTCACGAAGCCTACGCAGAGGATCTGATTGGCCGACGATGAGTGTCAAAATAGTAAAAGACTCAGCCTCGCTTTCCTCCATTGAGCTGTTAAACAGATTTAGCCAGGGCATCTATACGAAGTAAGCTGGTCCCGGTATAGCGAGGATGCATGATACACGTACCCGCTTATTTGGCAGCCGGATTCATAAGAACAAGCGCACTTGAGCAAGATATCCAACGTACACAGACTGACGTTCTTTGTCACCACAAAACTTTCACCACTTGCTGCACATTCACTCATCTTGTTCTGTAAGCAACAGAATAAATACGGAAGAATATATTGGAGACATTAAATCCCATTTTACATTAAAAACCTTAAAGGTGCTGATACCTACCATTCAGGCGAATGGTTAGGCCAAAATCTTGATGGAACTTTTTAGGAAGCTTGCGTTTACCCGAAATAATGAGCTTTAAAATGGTTTGCAGAATTCGTACAAACTTCTGTTAATCTTGGGACCCAGTATTATGCTTAGAGACTACATGTACATAATGTTATATTCACCAGCAAGATGTCGGTAGCTTTGTTGTAGATTGTCATGTACGTCTTGAGGATATCAAAGTGGAATGCGTGGGTAATGAGGCGGCGATTGCGAAACCAGGTATCTCCACTAGCAAGAAGCAGACCATACCCCAGCCAAGGCAGAAGAAAACTGTAGCTAGGCATAAATTTCAAGAAAGGCTTCGGATCTGAAATGAATTGAAGTTTGGAGTTGGTGGATCATCAAAACCTGTTTCTAATTCGGCAACAAAAGAGGCAAGATGATCAAACGGTCGTAACAACTAATAAGAACCCAACAGGAAAAACTGAGGGTTTTTTGTTTTTGTTTCCTGGACTGCACTTGTGACTTCGAGTGCTTGTACATTTGGTGGACAGAACCGAGCAGTGCTATCGTATAGGATACCCCGTAATGCCAATGAATGGGCTAAATCTGGCCCAATGAAACAATTCAGATATATTGTAAGGCTTCCAGTGAATAGCCACTCTTGGACAAGCATTACTATACAGAATTAGCCTTGCCTCAACTTGTTATCATCCACCTACCGCTTCCCTTCATAACTGCGCGCATTATATCAGGATGGTTGGCCACCACACTCATGCCCAAAGCTCCGTGGAACCAGCGGTAGCCGCGCGGGAATTTAGCAGTCATTTCCCGCCAAACTCTCAACCCTTCCTCGGAACCGGCTGCTCGTATCTTTGGATCTCTCATCGGGTTCTGCAAAACAGTAACAAATATGGTTAATTTGATATACATATCTTAAGGGATTCTCAGACTCAGACCTAACGTCTTCGACAATTCCAATGATATACCAGGCCGGGTTTACATGCCACTTATAAGATTCTGTCATGCGGCTCAGTGATCCGAATAGATTAGATGTTTTAAAACCAACCCGCTGATTAATAACGTGTACATTAGTCGTGTTAAGGCATCAACAAGGCAAAACTGTAAAAGAATTTGTCCAGTTGATTCAACCAAACAACCCCCCCCCCAAAAAAAAAATTAGTAATAATAATAATATTAAAATAAAAAAATTGGACTAAAAAAAAAATGGCAGTCCAACTTTTGCAAATCTGTGTCAAACACCAAGGGATATACTTCTAGAATTAGAAGGCACCTCTCGTTAGCTAACGAGAGGCGCCTTCTAATTCTAGAAGTGCACGGGATACCTCAGTGCTTTCACAATTAAACTGTCATGCTGACAGATCTACGGAATGGTCCACCTTGTGTAATGTGATAGTCTACTTTTGTTTTCAAAATTTAAATCAAATACAAATCAATAGCTTATCGAGAAAATTGCACAAAGAATGAACGAGTGAATACTTTACAAAATATCGTACCAGCGTAAAAAAATAACTGCAGCAGGAAAGGTCAGGGGCAATGCATGGAAGAAATTAATTGGACATGTAAATACAAATAGGCCTAACACTAAATCTAAATAATCAAGTTGAATTGCAAAATGGTACCAATATTGTCTGCATCATGTACATGTAGTTCTATAGTACACGAACATCCATGTGCATATCCAGCTAACCCCCTAAGGATTCATCAATCAATCAATCAATCAATCAATCAACTTTGAACTTTATTTCCACATAAAAAGGACTACCCTGCTAAATCCAACAGGGTCCAATGTTTACTTCCTGCTCAATCCAACAGAATCCAACAGTGCATAATTTTTAGTTGTCTGAGTGCTGGATCGCCAACAGAGTCCAACTTGGCGTTATTTATATTTATCAGTAAACCCCGAATAAACTCTGAATAGGCCTATGTACATGTACGTTCATTTTTGTACAAGGGGTTATGATACAGTTGGATCCTCTTGGATTCAGCAGGGTTAGGGCTCTTTGTCTGGTCTGCCGTAAAAACATCTCACCTGGTGAAGATTACCGTAAAGCCAGTGGTCTGGAAGTCCCGGCCAGTGTCTTATTAAAATTCCTCGAATTCTGCGCTTCGATTGAACATAACGCACCAAGACACAGACTGCATACGTCAATGCAGCAACCAAACCAAGACCCAGAATGGAAGCTAGCTCCACCATGTTGAGTTGTATACTTGTAGGTTATAGTGCGTCCGTTTTCGTACTGTGGGCACTGTGTGTGATATTCAACAAACAGCAGGTGAACAATGTGCTCAGTCAATGCGCAATGTCCGACATTGCTCAGGAAGCGCGTCAATTCCTTCCTCCATGGTCAAAGGCAAACGAAGGCCATAGCAGTTTCTGTCTGCGATGCTTCGCTTTCATGCTATGCACAAGACCATGACTATTGTGACCTAACATTATAACAACCAACGTTGACAGCCCTGTGTATTCAGTCCATAGATCAGATCGTGACAAACAACGTAGCCATGCATGTGTACTAGTAGCTAGGCCTACCCTCGGTCCATAGATCAGATTCAGTCGGCCGGCGGTCATTGCGTGACTATGATAATCTGTATAGCTATGCATGAAAAAGCCAAACTCATATCAGCGTCCGCCGTCATCAGCATATAATGCGCCTATCAATTGTTTCCCCCCACTCCCCCGGGCTGCCACACCCAATACGGTGGGGATTGTCACTTTTGAAGTGACAAAATCCCCACCCCTCGGGCAAAATTTGAGTGACAATCCCCGACATGGACATACGTGGGGCGCAATAGTTGCATTAGTAGACCAATGGTAACAATATGTAATTTGAGTGACCAAAATCCCCACCCTGGGACATAAAAAAACGTAACCAAATCCCGACATCGGACCTGGGGCAGCGCGGGGGGTGGGGGGGGGGGGAGAGTGGGGACATTTTGATAGGCGCATAATAAAACACGGATGTGCTAGACTTGTTTTCTGTCGGTAGTCGGGATTTGTTCGTCAAAGCCGTTTTCTCGAAAGGAGGGTAGAGAAACTTGGCAGGACACTGTTCATTAAGTTCAATCATATCTTTGGAATAAATTAAGCTACAGAAATAAGTTTGCTTTAACATGATGTACATAACGTGAAAAATAAAAGGTTGGAGTTATTCCTCATTATGCCATGGCAGGTCACACAATTTGAAGACTGGACGGGACATCGTCTGACACTCGCTGGAGAACACAACCCGTCGGACGGTGGCTTCGATTACACACGATCCTTCGTACTCCTCTCCTCTGAGGCGGAGAGGTCGTCAACCTCATCCATAATTATATTGGGAGTCATCACATCCCATACTCCTCAAACAACGTCTTGGACGATTATGAGATCAATGCATGGTGGCGCTGAAGAGCAAAATACGATCATTGACCGAGTTGAAATCAAGTCTAACTCAATGGCAGATCATTAAATTAAACAAGTGCATCGAATGTCGGTGTAATTCAGTTAAATTAAAAAGGTATAAAAGACATGACGCTGGCTTAATAAGCAATGTGGTATTGAAATGGAGCCTCAATGATTATCTGTAAATAATTGGGGCACAAAAAGGCCCAGAGTTTTCTTTCGGCTCGTGTCTACAGTTCCAGGCGGGGGGTGCAACGGGGGCCATGCGGCAATGCCTCCAGGGGGTGGATCGAGGTTTGCTACACAGGGTGACACCCAGAAAATGCAACCCTGAAACATTTTGCCCTTTTTTCAAAATCGTGATCTGTGAAATTTATGTTTTGGATATCAGATTAAAGTTGAGAGCTGCTGCGAGCCAACGAATTCGTGGATTAAAATAAAGACGTACAAGTGCTATTGGAGTACCCGCAAATTTGAATTATTTGCAAATAGATTTCCCGAAAAAAGATGAAATTGATACATTTCATTTTTTATTGCAAAGGCATAAAAAGAAACCAGAAAATACATTATGAGCATTTATTTCTTAAATTGAAGAATTCTTTTGGCGCATCTGATTGCCCCGATACGCATCATGGGGCAGGGCGGCGGAACGCTTTTCAAATTGGGGGGCAACACCAAAAAGTCCCCCAAACAGTGGGTCCACACATTCACGGCGTCAAGGGCGGATCCAGAACACAATTTTGGTCCCCCAAAAAAGTGGGTCAAAAAAATTACGGCGTGGGGTTCGGGGCCCGCTTAAGGGGCCCGAAAAATTTTTGGATTCTAGATGCTCTGTGGTGCGATCTGAGGCAATTTCTGACCACTTTAACCAATGTTTTTTTTGAGGAAAAGATGGTGGTGTACTCATTGCCTGCCTTTATTGCGATGTCACATAAACAAACAAAAAATGGTTTCGTTTTTTGGGGGGGGGCCATGGCCCCCTTTGGCCCCCCTCCCCCTGGATCCGCCCTTGCACGGCGTGGGGTCCGGGCCCGCTTTATAAAGTGCCCCGAAAAAAATATGGATATAGATGCTATGTAACCAATGCTCTGTTACCATTTTTTTTTGCATTTTTGGAAAAGATGTAGGTGTACCTATAGTGGCTGCCTTTTTTGTGACTTTTTTTTTGGGGGGGAGGGCATGGCCCCGTTGCCCCCTCCCCTTGGATCCTCTCTTGGGCCTTCGGCACACCCTCCGCCCCCGGCAGTAACCTCTCTGGATCCGCCCATGAATGACTAGTTACGTATAGACAATTTTTTGTTTTTTAATTTAAAATACGGAGTATTTTATACCTCCTAATATTTTGAAAAGACTGCGCTTTTCCATTTAAATGCCCTTTTTTTCACTAGCGCTTATCCCCCCCCCCAACATTTGTAAAGAGGTCCCTTTTTTTCTTAACAAGTTCCCTTTTTTCGAAGAAAGTGCCCTCTTTTCCCGAAAAAGTGCCCTGTAAATTAAAAGTACCATAATGTTGTGCTTAATCGTCGGTTTTCACAGCGCCCCCATCGGCAGAGAGTAACCCCCCCCCTAAAAACGGGTCTACATTTCAGGACGGATGTGCAAGTGCTTATTTTAAGAAATTTTTACCCCCAATAAAAAAAAAAATGACCGTGCTTCGCCACTGCAATGTCTGATTGCTCTTGATGACTTTGTTTACTCCTAGATCCTGCCAATATAATATTTATATTTGAATATTCAGATTTAAAATGGTAAAAAAGTAAGGCAAAAAAAAGCTCCAGTTTCTTGTCTGCGCGCGCGTCGCCGTAGCCATGCGCGTCGGCAAAATTAAAACCTTTTTTTTTTTCAATGTAAGATGATATCTCAAACCGCCAAACTCACTGGTTTGACTGGAATCCTGCTGCTGCACAATTCTAAGGTGTTTTTTTTTATGTGGTTACGATCAAGTATAAGCTCTATGTGGCCCTCTGGGTTCCTATTACATTTTGCACAAAATTTAGTCGGGCACCTTTTGCAGTCATCAGCCGACATTTTAATTAAAAAAAAACAAGTAAAAGAAAAAGAAAAAAAGCCGCGTCGCCGCACCACGTTTAGGGCAAGCTCCATACGAGAAACCGAAGATTGTTTTGGTCTAACCCTCCGTTTCTCCGTTTCTACAGAAGACACTTGAGGTACAACAAAATCGTGAAAGACTTGACTCAAAAACTGCTCAGTAACAAAAAAGAAGAAGTTTTATTTCCATTTTGACGAATCCCATTTGCTTGCCATTGTGTTAGCCTAATTTGACAGCCAGTATTTATGCCACTGTTTATCTTATTCTATTCTAAATTTCACCCTTAGTAAGTATGATCCTCTTGTTTACTTTTTCGTAACCGCAAACAATACACACTTGTCACATCATCATAAATGTTCACTTTACGAGGTATATTATCACGATATATGAGAAGTATACAAACTCTGAACCCATATAAAACCATAACACTTATACAAACCGAAACCACAGATGAAAATTTCAGCAGGGTTAAAAAAGGTATGCCTTGCTGGTCTTTAATCAGGCCTACTAACACAAAAATGGTATATTACTACAGTAATCTACACATACTGTCAAAATGATAAAAACGTGAGAAACTTATCCCTTCAGTCGTAAAATTATTCCAGTGAATTCATATCAATAAAACTTCTGGATTCATGGTGCGTGACACGTGTGATCCTTCATATTAAGTGTTCTTAATCTTCGACCTTTCAAAAGTCAAATACATATCATTATGGACTCCTGGTCGTTTGTGGATGTTTCCATTTTAGCCGCAGGTATCATTCAAAGTTCAACTCTGCTAATGCAGTTCAGTGTTTTACATGTAAAAAATTGACAGTGTGTTTTGATGATTATCAAATTAAACGTTTTTAAACAAATCTCTGCGAGTGGAAGGAAAATACTTTACACGTCTTGTATACCAAAAATTAATATTGCTCATTTAAACTGTATTCCAGTATTTCCCGTTACATCTACAGTTTGTACTCTCTTTTTGAAACAACGGTATCACATGATATCTTCTTGTCTTTGCTTGCGATATATTTCTCTCTCTTGAGATATATATTTCTTTACTAACATCAATCATCACCAACGTTCGCTAAATTTGTACGTGTTTCAAGTTTCATTTTTTTTTAAGCTTCAGGTTGTAATTAAGACATGACTGATCCAAATTTCCAATACAAAACCTTCTCTCCATGTCTTCTGTGCGATATACAAAGGATAATCATGAAAATATATGGCTCTCTTCTACAACAGTTTATGAAAAAAACTGAAACAATTCTTTAAACTAGAAACATCGTATATATGTATGCTTAATGATCCTCAAACATGACTCATCAATCTTAATTAAATGCAAATAAATGATATCCAAATTAAACAGATGTAAGACTATTCCCTAGATTAACCAGGCAATTTCTTTGGGGTACACTCCAATGCATATAATAAAGTCGAACTACGTAACTGCAAAATTAATACCAAACACGTTTTCTTACCATATTTTTTTTAAACTAACGAACAACTGAATTACGATCTATATACATAAAGATACATTATTTCCAAACATATTTTAAGTGCGTGGCAGATACATTTTCTTTTAAGCTACACACTAGGCCCTATTTCTTAAGCCATGAATTTCTAAAGATCTTGGTGTAATAAAAGTGGGAAAAGTTACCATTCAAAAGAACACGTCTGTCGTATTTTGACACTAAAAGTTGGCCATTGCATAGGCCTAATGCTTATGTAACATTTCAATATCGCACGAATGTTTTGTACCGCCACAGTTTTTAACACAAACAATTATCGTAACGCTCGGCGACCACTCAACCGAAGATACTGAAAACAAAGTATTCTCTTACTAAGCTACTTTTATTTAAACGAAATCTGCTGCTGATATCTATCCAAAACAAAATGATCACGAAACTAAAAAATTATTCCATTTGAAATTCTCATTGTATCAAATTCAGGCGTGGATCGATCCACACAACAAACTCTGAGTTCTGTATTACACGCGTCAGACATATGAATGATAGACACTCGAACAAGTATTTGATGGCCATGCTAAGCACGAGATAATTACTTTTCCTTCTTTTACACCTAGTACTTTTAGTACTTTTACAAAACGTTTACGGACAACATAAATCTTTGAGGCTCTTATCAATGTCCTACATAAATTGCTACAAATACTAAACAAATGTATACATCCTTGCGCTTCATTATTTTTCTGTCAAGTTCTTTATCGAGTATACATTTTTTTAATCCTGCCTCTTGTCAATGTAACTTAACAAAAAAAAACACCATCTACAGTTAACAAGCTAAAGAGCATCTCGTTGAACATATCAACGGCTACTTGGCTACGAACAGGCACAAGACAGACTCAGGCGTAGGAATCTTCGAAAAGCTTTGATTGTGTCAACATTTTATTTCAAAGCAGCATCAGCTCCCTATTTAGTTGCTCACCTATCTCAGTGCATAAATATATAAAGATGGGAAAAAAAGAAATTAGTCAGTACATCAAAAGCTGCAATGTCTCCTGCCTCGGGTATTTCTGACTAAGAATTATATCAATCGAAGGTACTATGTCAGATGAAGATAAAGGCCTAGAGTAAAACAAATTCAAAATACTAAAAACAAAGTGAACAAAATACGCCCGAATTAACAGTTAGGCCCTTCCAGCCACTTATTCATATAATTATTTACATAAGGGAATAAGGCTTCTTGCTTCAGCTTTGTATCATGTTGTCTAAAACAACCTGATACCGATTACGTCTTGGACGAGGTTCAGCAGGTCTCCACATTTCTCCAAAACGTCCGCTGTGCTGAAATCACTGTATTCCTGTCCACTTGTCTTTGAGTTCCCCTGCGGGTAGCGAGGTTTACTGAAGTCGCAGTTCAGTTGAACTAGTTCATGTGTTACCTCAGACACTCGGCTAGAAGTTACTTCCCTGTGTTGGCAAACTGCCCTAGCTAGAGATATAAGATCGTTACAGTTCATGTCTGGACATCCGTCCAGACTGTACTGAGCTGCTTTGAGAGCAGTTTCTGCGGCCTGATGTACCTGGAAGGCTATCCACTGAGTTGGGACTGGTTCATGTTGGCTCGTCTGCTCGGCAACCTTAAGGTGTTCCTTGGCCTGACGGAACCATAGCCGTGCTTTTCGTGGATCTGGGGTCTCTCTTGTAAAGGACGGCGGCACAAAGTTACCGTATGATCTGTTTGATCTGGCGCTGGACCGACTACGGTAAAACGTCTCTTGATATCGTCTGGCTTCTTCCCTGTCCCTATTGACCTCGGATTCCCAGTACGAATACTGATAAGAGCACCGCTGGTTGGGCTCACTACCCCTTTCATGCCTATCTATTTCTTGTTTGAGGAATTGGAAGGCCCTATTGGCACGTTCCTGCTGGCCTGGATTCTTATCTGGATGCCACTTGCGATAGAGACGGTACAAAACTATCTTGCGTTCTTCCGGTGGCATTCCAAATACCTCGTCAACCTCCTTCTTAATCTGCTCGTCGTCTTTCTCCATGTCTTCTGGGAGAGTCCCTTCGAAAACCGCTGCTGGTGGCACATCAGATGTAGGTTCCCCAGTGAAAGGAACGACTGTCATGTCTGATTGTTTTGTTGGTCGCAGGAATTTATAAAGTCTCGTCACTTTAACAATGATGGGCTCCTTTCCTCCAACGTCGATTTTGTATCGTCTCGATAAGTTGACTGTCTCATCACCCTTGTCAATCTGTTCAAGGATTTTGGCATAGATTTGCTCAGTAGCACCATCCGCCGGTGTTTCTGACGGTACCCTTTCACTGGTTCCCAAGGCAAGGTCGTCACTATCATCATACTGCAACTGGTCTCCTTCGTCAATGTCTCTTTCATAACCTACTATCTCATCTACGTGGAAACGGTTGTAGGGGTCATGATCAAGCAGGTGATGAATATCTCTTGGTATTAGAGTACCCGGGCTGTGCTCTTCCGGTTGGATACTACTTGTTGTGATATCGTACTCAGGGATGTCAGACCGGGAAATAACTGTATTCATCTCAGCAAGATTCTGACAGTCCAAAGCGTGCGCACAGTGACGTACATGTTCAGGATTTAGTAGATGTCCTAGGAGGGCATTGCAACTGTCTGCAATTTGCCCAAAAGTCAAACTCTTCTGCCGAGAGAGCGAGGAGTGTTCCAGATATATTATGCCCGCCAATTTGTCAAAATACGCTTCCCGCGAGTGCATGTGCTCTGCAATTTTATGTCCATTATTGTCGAATAAGCCAAGCTTCAATTCTATTTTGCAGACGAAATTGTCGAATTCCTGGAGTTGTGTTATGTGCTCTTTGATGTCAGCACTCAGTTGTTTGTTTTCGAGCTGATGTTTTATAAGTCTGAGCAACACACGAGTCATCTCCTCTGATTTCAACTTTCGCTTGACGCCTTCCAGATACTCACAGTGCTGTCCAGCGGGGCAGTCTTGATTGGTGTCTAACGGCTTCTCATTCCATTCATCCCCAAGATTCTTAGGTCGGAGGGACTCTGGAAGAAGTTTAATGAGACGTATTTCGTCCTCAACCAGAAATCCGCACTGCTTTACGGGAAAGATGAATTCCCTATCTGTTGGTGCAAGGTTATATTGCCCCATTTTGTTAGGGTCAGCATAATACAGATCAGTCGACCTCCTCAAGACGTATTCTGTATTAGGTAAATACAGCTCGGATGCGGAAAACGTGGATTGACCGCTCTCATTGTGCAACAGTAGGACAAGCATTGCTCTAACAGCACCCACGGCTGTCTTCTGCTCGTTTGGACCTAGACGTTGATTGCCACACTCCACTTTCATTGACGCAAGTACTCCTGCCAGCTGGTCAACGGAACATGAATCCTTGGCTCCAAGCAGTCTGAGGACAGTACCAAACTTTGCCAATTCTCGTGGTACTTTGTACAAGTACGGTCGCAAAGACGGCTCGAGATTTCTGTCCATTTCAAATACCAACTTATCGGCTCTCACCAATACACTTCCTTCTTCCACAAGACATACTGGAGTGCACTTCAACCGTTTAATGTCCTCACCATACTCAGCCACGTTTAGACCTTCCAAGTATCCCAAAATCTTGCCCATGACTTCCTTTAACGTCTTTCTCTGTCTTCTGAAGGCAGTGTATCTTCCTTGTGAATCGCACTCTTTTTTCCCATCACCCCACAAATGTTTTGTGTGTGCAAAACAACTTTATCAACAACCACCTTTTTAATTCCCAGGCAACCATGAACAGTAACACCCTCATGTGTTTCCTCGTTTCTCGGTATGGCAGAAGAAGGTAGTATCATACAAACTGACCATACAAGCCCCAAATGTTCCTCCGACACTGATCCTTGGTATGCAATGAATGCAAGCGCTTGGTTGTTGTCACTGCTCGTCAAAGAACATGCAGGGTGGATGTCAAGCAGTTCTTTCTCGATTGGCACGGACTGAACGAACCTGATCGTTGCGATTTTCTTCAGGAAGTTTGGATAGCGGAGCTTTTTCCTGACATTCAGTTGATTTGTCAGAAGACGAGAGTCGCGACACAATGTTTCTCTCTGTTTGTTGTCTTGGACTTTACCCGACCTTTTTTCTACCTCCTGTGCAAACTGAAGGAAGTCGGCTTGAGTTACTTTTAAATGGAAACCAATTCTCTTCAGGAAATCTTTCAAGGTTTCCATGGATTCTGGCAGTAACTTGATTGGGTCAATCAACGCTTTGAAGACAGAATTATCACCGTTGTAAAAAAACCTTGCTTGTCGTGGTATGTCCGTTGTATCTGGAATGAACGCAATATGGGAAAGACGCTCGAGAATTTCGTTTTCGTCCGGTTCTGAAGCTTGGTGTAGGATGTTATCTCTGATGAATTCGACGTGCTGTAATTGACCCTCTTTACTGAGCAATAGGAAACTTGGAAGTATGTACTTGAGATACATGCCAGCTTGTGTGATAGGCGTTACTCCTAGCTGTTGGTAGATCACATTCAAGCTACGATTGGGCTCCAATATAGCACAGCACATGTTGTCCATCCAGGTCTTGGCTTCATTCATCAACTTTCCGTAGCCATCTGCAGTGTGGTAGTGACCAAAGCGGTCAAGATCGGTAGTGTTGTCTTCTCCTAGAAGTTTGAAAACTGGGAGCTTTTTGATAGTTTTCATGATGTCTTCCGACAGATTCTCGTCAGCTTGAAAATAACGAAGAAGAGTGTCGCACTGTGAGAGTGTCGGATGACCAATGTCTCCCTCTGTTTTTTGCACGAATGCGATCACATCTGCCACATCTTGTCTTGACGATGTCAGGGCTAAGTTTTTTTGAAGTAGATCTTCTAGTCCTGCTGGTGCATGCAGTACGTGTTTTTGTACATCACTGCCAGTAAAGGACGTCTTGAGCTCACACATAAGGTCCCGCGAAATGGAAGGGAGACCAAGGCTGCTCAGTACATCGGCTATTTCCATTCCATGCCCCACTTCGCATGGCAGCAATAATACAGTTTTGGATAAAGAAGGGGGCACCAGTTTACCCGACATTGTGGGGAACATTGGCCATTGGTTAATGCATTTTAGGGAGCCCTCCTCTACTGTCTCACTGCAGATAAATGCCCACAGATGTCCAAGCCACGACTTAGAGGGATGACCATCTTTGTCTGGTGTCCACTCAACGTGCTGATTGCAACCTTGCCAGCTCTCTGGCAGATGCCTCCCAAGGTGTTGGGCCAGGTCCATTATGGTAAATTGCTTAAACATTCCACTGCTATAAGCAGCCTCGGAATTCTGTTTCTTAAGCTTCTGGAACCAAGCGATGCAAGATGGAACAAGCTTGCTGTGAAGGAATATATCATTCAGACAAGGTAGTACCCTGGAGTGGTTTGTCACATATGAACCATCACACGTTGAAAACTCACGCAGTTCGTCATCATTCGTCAGACGGATGGGTAAGCCTTTCAGCTCAGCTGGATTTTCGATACCTTTAAGGCAGTACTTGAACACTGTACATAAAGTCTGTATGTTCTTGAATTTGGTTTTCTCCAATGGAGCAGGGATGGTCTGTGCCACTGGATTAGATCCAGATGAAAGATGCTGAACGACAGATTGCGGAGATACAAACTTTGCTCTAACATTGCAAGCTTGAAACGCCGAACATACATCCCGGGAGCTGGCCAACAGGTTGAAGTTGACACTCAGCAAGAAGGAGCGCATTAACTCCCGTGGTGTAGGCCTACTCACTGCAAAGTTATCAGTGAAAGCATGACTGTCATCACTGTTTGGATGATGCCAGGTGGTTGTGACCTTATCTTCGGTTTGATGAACAACAGGTAAAACCTTCAAGTTTTTCTCACTGATGTACCGAAGCGTAGCTTTTGCTAGGAGTTCCCACTCTCCACTATAGCTCTTCAAATGCTTTGGGAAAAGGTCATCATACCGCCCAAGGTGCTTTTCCAAAAACTTGACGTCAGCTTCCCCAAGTATTATTGGCCCCGCTTGCTCAATTAATTTGGCATAGGTTGGGGCAAGTACATGCTCTATCAGTATTCGATTCCATCTATGGATGAGTGGACTCTTGTCTGAAGTCTCATCTGACTTTGCATAATCATCGCCTTTTGCAAGATTCTTTCTTGCCGAACCCAACTCAAATGTCCCATTCACATGCACTGGTAATTCGGTGCAAACCGGCAGTGGGAGGAAGCAGTAGGCCTTGGGTCGCTGAATTGCTGTCATCTCCGTTTTGCTATCCTTGAGGAGAGCCGCTACTCCACCACGTGGAATCTTTAAGCTACAAGCTCTTGACACCGACTGACATTCAGACTCCAAACCTTCAAACCCCAGTGTCTGAGAAATGAGCCATGTTTGTTCAGCGCCAAGCGAGTCACTTGTCACGAGTGTGTACACATGAGACATGGGCTCAACTGTCTCACAAGGGTCATCTGTGAAAAGCTTGAGGTGCTCTGCCAGCTTTGAGCGTCGATCTTTGTCTTGTTCTGAAAGCTTTGCACTGATGCTGTATTCTGTTGTCAGGTTGTTGGTGTGTTCATCAATACATGAAACACTGATCGTTTTGATGTTGTTGAGGAAAAGTAGAGCTTCATCAGACACTTCTTTGAATTCGCCTAGCAGCTCCTGTACTCTCCTTGGATGGTAAGTCTCTTCAGAAAGCCTTGATTGTTCTTTTCGGAGTGGGAACCGAAAAACTGTTCCCCCCTTTCCATTAAAGGCAGGTATATCCTCTAGATATCCTCTCAACATGTCAGGGAATTTTTCCCTGAACCGATCGTCCACCATCAATTGTTTCCCGGGTGAATTTTTTTGTGTCACTGGAGAAAATATCAAAAGCGGATCAAACATACAAAGGGTGTCATTGTTGCTAAGAAAACTCGGGCAATCAGTCAGGTGGTAAACAGCATTGAAACCGATTCCAAATTTCCCAGTTGTTGTAATGTCGTCTCTCTTTCCTCCAACTCCTACCTTTTGAATGCTTTTGATGTCTGCTTCAGTGAATGGCTTGTCATTATACACACAGAGCGATGGAAGGTCTCCTACGGTAGCCCAGGAATCACATATGACCTTCTTTGCTTCGTGATGACGCGGGTCATAGACGAAGTGTATCTCTGTTGATCCTGCATCATCGGCATTTTGAAGAAGCTCTTTGAATACATCAGAGACGTTTGGATACGACCTCAGTATGTTTTTCAGTCGATCTGTTAGTTCTTCACTCTGGCCGAAATCTATTGCAAATCCCTGCAATGGTAAGCAGCTTTCAATGTACTTCTCCCTTTCAGTGACGATACCCAAAACCTTAGCATAAATGGGGGACGATATATCTCGATGTGTATACTTTTCTTCGTCACGACTTCCCTCCCATTCCATATCGTTGTATGTCAGCTCTCCTGGTAACCGCAAGATCCCGCAGATGTCTGGGACATGGATTAAGCCTTTTTGTAAGTTGCTTTCCTGGCTACCTTCAGTGTTTTTTCCATGCTTTTCTTCTAACTTGGAGACAACTTCTGACAACATCGACGTCGCAGTTTTCAGATCTGATTCACTCAGAGGTTCCTCGCCATATGTTTCCTTCAGAAGCTGAAGAGTTTCAAGGAAGTCCTCTAGCTGAAAGCGATCTCTTACACCACAAATCCGCAACAGGTTGCTGAATTGAGTGAGTTCACGGGAAACTTTGTACAGATATGGTCCATCTTTGCCTTCGTAGCGAAAAGCAAGTTGACTACACTTTCTGAATTGGCCATCACAGAAAACGAATCCTATCGAACGAAGCTTGTTCACAGCAGCACGGTGCTCTTCTTTGAAAGTATCTTCACCGTTTGGAGACTCCACATAGATTTCGCTCTGGAGATATGCGTATATACTGCGAACCATTGATGTTTGATGAGCCACCCCAGGTGCTTGATTGATCAAAATAACAAGCTGTGCAATGACATCGTTGACTGCAACTTGTTTTCCCGTGAATCCAAGAAAGGTTTTAAACTTGTCACTCTTTGCCTCAGATCCCAATCTGTTCTCGTCCAATAGTGGTCGAACGGACCCAAGAAGGTTCTGGTGTTCTGGTGAATGAAGCATGTCTGCCGACATAAACTCATTGTCAGAGTGACACCAATCAATAGGATAGCTAAGGGGCTTCTCCAGGACTGGAAGGAAAGCTGCTTGTTGGATGCGTTTCCTTTGATCGGGCGTCGGCTCGTCAGACCTTCTGAGCTTTTCATCTATCAGTTTTAGAAGAGTCACGCACCTCTGGACAACATTTTCACCCTCTGAAAGTGATTGTGCTCTCTCACAGACATCTTCCCAAGATAAGTCATGCGAAGCCATCCCTAGCTGGGATAAAGACAGAAGACGTTCTTGTTTACGGTACAGCTCTCCATATGGAAACCGGCAGTCAGTCTCGCTATACAGTGATCCAACTGGTGATTCAGGATTCACCAAATCCTGAGGTCTTGCCAAGTCTTCTCCTTCTGGGGAAGTCGGTATACACTCCGTAGCCTTCAGTAATTCATCATAATCTTCCAGTTTTCTTTCTCCAAGACGAAGGTCTAACATGTAAAGAACAATCCTGTTTCTGTGGGTAGACTCGATGTCTTGAGGGTTATTCTTCAACATCGGAAATAATACCTCAGATAAAAATCGCTGGATGTTGAAGGTGTTGCTGTCGAAAACCTCTTGAGCGTCTACCTGTTTGATGCTTTCAACTACATCTCTTTCCAGTTCGACCCATCGTTTCGGATCCTGATTCTTGCTTAGCACAGTTGTTATACTTCGTCTCACCTCTTCAGGATCTGTCAATCCCCAATCAGTGAAGAAACATCGATGGACTGATACCCACTTATTTTGGTGAAAGAATACGTCTGGGGCATCGACACAACTTCCTATCTTCTTATAGAAGGCTTTAACGAAAGGATGAAAATCAGTTTCAGACTCACTCCATCTGGGCCACAAACACTGGAAGTTGCGAGCATCAACAACATCTTTTTCATGCAACATTTGAAGATCTTTCAGTAGATTCACAAAAGCACGCAACAAGACTGATTCCATGAAGCAGATATTCCAACGGGTCTCAAATTCTCCCGTGTCGGAGGAGGATTTGCTCCATAGCTGGCGACGGTTAGGTTGCAGCAAGAAGTTGCCATTGACGTGGAACGGTAGCCCAGTTGAGACGGCAAGAGGAAGATAACTAAAGGCCTTGCCTTGGGTGGTTTCAGGGGTCAACCCTCTTTCACCAGATATTAATTGTGCAGCAACTCCACCACACGGCATAACTCCAGCTTTGATGCCCTCTTTGGTAAGGGAGAGATCAAGAGGTTCTCCCGTTGCCATGCAGGAGCTGATGATGAAGTGAAACGTTTCTTTCTTTTGTTTCTTTTTCCCACCCATACCCAATACGCACCTTTCCTGATTCATCTTCACAATCATAGTTGTCTCTGGAACAGGCAAATCAGGGTCAGGTAGTTTCACGCGTTTCGCCGTCGTTTTCAGGATACCTCGTTGGGTCTTCAAGTCGTCAGCTGGAGCTGTCTTCAAGTTGTCAGCTGGAGCTGTCTTTAAATCGTCAGCTGGAGCTGCAATTGAACGAGGCAGCTGTCTGACCAGTGAAACAGTGACAGACATTACAGATTTCCTATCATCAATGTTTTCAGACTCAAGCTGTTCCACAGTAACATGAACCACGTTCTGTGTAAAGAGAAGCAGCGTAGATGCCGACTTCTGCAAAGCCTCTAACAGTGTTTCAGTACTCTTCTTCGAATCAAAGACAGAATCTGAGATTTGATTTGGCTGTTGGCCATCGGCTTCCGCTTTTGTCCGCAATGGTAACCTGAAGAGTGTGTGCTCGAAGTGTGCAGCCTCTGGCAGCTTACAACCAAAGATGCCATTGTATGGTTGGAACTGGTTCGGATAACTCTCAAGCGTCCGTCTGTGGCTTTCGTTTGTCAGATCGAGTTTGATACCTGGCTGTGCCGGCTTGACACGGGATCCAAGATGGGTTGCTCTGGGATCACAAATAAGCACATACGGTCCGCTGACAACACTGGGAATATCGGTCAAGTGATAAACTGACGTGAATCCCAATCCGAACCTCCCAACTTTGTCCAGCTGATCTTTCTTGCTCTGGGCAGCTATATTGCAGATATTTTTAATATCATCTTTTGTGAAAATGCCGTCATTAAAAACCCAGAGAGCAGGTCCGTGACACGATTTCATTCCTTCGCCCAGAAGGTCGTGAGCTGTTTGCTTGTTGTCGCGCCAGTCTAGAAGGAATTTGACTTCAGTAGCTCCAGCATCGTCAGCGTTTTGAATCAACTCGTTAAAGATGCCTGGGCCTTCTTTGTACATATCAAGATTACGCTTGATTGCATTCACTGTCGTCTCGTGTGGTCCGGCAACCTCATATCCATACTCTACTGCTTCAACTGGAGCAATCACGTGACTCAGTGGTTGCAATCCCAATTTCTGAGCAACCAAGTTGGGTATTAACTCATGAATTATTGGCTTGTCGAAGTCTTGGGGACCTTCTTCGAATATCTGTCTTGCAAGTCTCTCCTCATCAACATACAGGCATTGCGATGGACATGTCATGTGTAGCTTTCTTTCTCGGCATCTGGGCATTCTACATGGAACGAGGATCCCTGGCATCTTGCTGTCAAATCTTTCTTGGTTAACCATGTGGCTTAAGATGTTGCAGACAAGATTTAAGTCTTTCTTGTAATCCTCTTCACTGGAAACCGTGTTGGCTTCATGCTTTTGACTGACAATTTGTAGCACTTCGCAGAAAGCGCTGTCTTGGAAGGTCTCTTGGACACCCATGCTATTTAGGAAACTGCCGTACTGGAGACAATCCTCTGGAACAAGGCGTAGATAAGGGGCCAAACTAACACCAAGTGTCCCGTTGCTCATGGCCATCTTGTCAGGAGTGGTGAAACCAGATCCATGCCACACCCATGGTTGTGGAGCACTCATGTGCTCGTGAAAAAGGTGTCTCACTTGTACATAATTCTCTGCTCTAGTGAAGAAGGAATATATCTCGGACACTGTATGAGAAACAATATGCACATTATCGCGAACATTCTGGTAGTTGTTTGCAACATTCTTGAGATGACGCACTACCCGTTCGACGTGTTGGTAGTTGCTCGAATCAAGATTGTGTCTCCATACAAAGGCATTCAGTAGTTCATCTTGTACGTCATGTAACCTGACGAGAGGGAGCACAGAGCCTTGAAGCAGAGCAGAATCAATAAGTCCTACTTGTCTGGGTGAGTAGAGTGTATTGGAGTTTCCAATCCAACCAGCCTTGTTAGGGTAGTCAGCAGGTGGTGAAGCTTCACGAAACCCAAGACAGATCTTCAAGAAACTTATATAGTGCTTTACATGTCCTGTTGCTCGTGACCTGTTCACGTAAGAGACTTGGAAAGTGGTTGATGTGTTGTAAAATGACTGATCCCCTTTCAACATCAGCGCAGTTTGTGGTTTGGGAAACCTCCGTTGCACACATCAAAACGTCACCTGGTGACACGTCTGCCTCTGTTTTGAGTCCGACCCGTTTCAAGTTGTCTAGCAGTCTGCCTTTGGAATACTGTCCAACTGGAAACCTGCTGCTTCCTCTAAACATCACCTGAAGGGTTTGAGAGGGCTCGAACAGCTCCTCTGGACTTGCTTTGCGTTTAGAAATTGGAATAAATTTTAGGCCTGTCACCAAGTGGTCAAATCTTGCTTGCTGCAAGACCCACTTCATGATCTTCAATGATTCGTTGTCACTATAGAATCCTTCCTGTACTGCAGGGAGGACGTTTCCTTGTAGAAACTCAACAACAGATAGCTTTTTAACCCCAAGTTGTAACAGTAGGTTGTCCGACTCATCAGATCTTAGCATAATACATCGACGTCTCAGAGCTCTCACTGGTAACTCAAAATAGTCACCAGGAATTGAAGTTGGACATGTCCTGACTGCAATATATTTCCCATCACTTCCAAGAAAGAAAGAGAGAGACTTCAAGATGTCACTTTGTCGGGTCGTTAAGTGCTGGAGTTTTGCGAGGAATGCACATAGTTCGTCTTTTGTGCTTGCAGCCAAACCTTGAACATGTACATCGAGGTTGTTGTGGCTGCACGCCTCTAGAATGGCCATTACTCCTTCAGGTGTCGAAGTACCAACAAATCTGTTGACATGTGGGTGATCACTTACATAAGACGGGAGATCCCGTATAACAACGGCCTCAACAGACTCAAGAAATGAGCAGATGTTATCTGACAAGCGTGCTGGATAACGCCCATAAGAGCCCCCCTCCTGCACCTGGCAAATTAGCTTACTCTGTTGCAGTCTGGCAATGCGACCGTGTGCTACCGGAATGAGGGGAATACCTTTGAACGCCTCAAGGTCTGTTTTTGCCAACCATCTCCAAAACTCCTCTAACCACTCCTTTGTTGGTTGTTGGTCCTGTCCCGGGGTCCATGGCATGGTATCATCTGTTCCTCCTCTCCACGTGCTTGGAAGCATCTCTTTCAATAGAGGTGCAACATCATTAACGCCAATGCGTTTTAGCTGTGTGTGCTCCTCTATTGTCGGATCTGTTAGCAATGTTGATGGTAGGTCACTTGCAGCGAATTTTGACGCCCCATTTGGGATCAGAGAACTTGAATTCTCTGTGGTCGCAATGTATACTATTGGCGCATCTTTACAAAACGCAACAAAATCGCCACTCTGCAAGGGAAGCAGACGCAGGTTTTTCAGATCACAAACTGGTTCACTGGTCACGTATTTAAGAAGCTCAAACTTCTCGTCACGTGACAGGAACTGCAGTGGATCCCCTCTGATCCAGTCACTCACAAGTGCAGGTGTAACCGTGTTGTAAGTCACACCTGCCCATTGAAGAGACTCCAGAACGTGGTGCGGAGGCTGCGCAACTGGACAACCTTTGATTCTCAGCACTTTTGAAACCAAGGGGTTTCCCTCGGGGTCCACATACACGTCCATTGACTTTTTCCAGGAGCCGCCATTATGCTCTGTGTAGAAGATGGGCTCGTTCGCTAGCAGCTGCAAGAATTTCTTGACCCCAGCTGACCAATTTGCGTGTATGTGCTCAATGGAAGGCCACGCTTTATACACATCCAACGGCTTCGTCGGATCAGAGGGATCTTTACTCTTCTTTATAGCAGCCTGGATGACCTTTGCATAAACTTCCGGAAAGACTTCCTGTGTGAGGAGCTCGTTCCAGAGTGCCTTGTTGTCATGCTGGGACTCTTGATCTGGCCACTTGATACTGCGACGGTTGTCTCCAAGACCGAAGTAGCCGTGTACATGAACTGGCAATCCAGTCTTCTCACTCTCTGGCAATGGTAGGAAGCAAAACACACGGCCACTTCGCCGTTCGTCATCTAAACCTGCTGTAGAGCTTATTAGGAAGGACATCCCCATCCATGGCAGCAACTTCAGTTCATCATCTTTGCTCAGTTCTTGGAGACGTCTGGATGTGCTCTTTAAGCTGTTCAAGATGATGTATCTGCTGGTCGTTTGAGATGTCTGTGATCCAGTTTGCTTCTGGATTCGTACACAGCTCATTGTTTGAATGTCTTGATTCGAGATAATCTGGCTCAGGAATGTTGTTCTGTCCATACGAAGCTGATGACGATCGTCTTCGTGAATCTGTACCTTACAAATTAGTCTAGGATTGTCAGACATATGATCTCTTTCATACACGGCTATGGATTCTACATGCTTGAGAAACAGCAGAGAGATCTCTGCATCTCTCTGGAATGACGCAAAGAGGTCATGCACACGGTCATGATCAGTGAACACCGACTTACTGACCAGTGATTCCCTGGTTCGCAATGGAAATCGAAAAACAGTACCCTCTAATTTACCGTTTTCAAAGTTGTGTTTATTACAGTGAAACAAGTCAATCAGGTATGGTGAAAACTGGTCGGGAAATTCAGCCAAAAGATCGGCTGTCATCTTCCACTTCTTACCACGTCTGCCTTTGTATCTTGTGTTGGTGTGAGGGTCATGGATGAAGTTCTTCTCCAGTGGGTCCAAGAAACCGATTTTGTTGCCACTGATGATGCAGGGCATGTCTGTGAGGAAAAGAAAAAAATGAAAACCTTGATAATCATGACTTTAGTGTGAAATTAAAAGTACGCTAATGTAATGAGTATGTTGATAACAAGGAAGTTGCCAGTATACATGTTACCCACCTGTAAGATGGTAGACGGAGATGAAGCCCAGGCCGAACCTCCCGACCTTGGTAAGGTCTTCCAGCTTCCCACTCTGCTCAGGGTGCTGGATGTTGTACCAGTCTTGCTTCTGAAAGGTTGCATCATTGTAGGCATACAGAGCTGGTCCTTGGAAGTCCTTCAATGTCTCAGACCACAATTGATGGCTCGGATGTTGTGTCTTGTCGTAAAGAAAAATCACATTCTTTGCTTTTGCATCATCTGCATTCTGCACAAGCTCCTGAAATTGACAGATATTTATATTCAACAGGACAGCTTTAACTTCGTTTTTCTATTCACAAAGGTCAAACCTGTGATTTCACATAATGTTGAAATAAGTTTTTTATATACAAAATTGAAAACACATTTTGTAAAATTTCTAACGATAGTCTTTCTGCATCGTGTACAGACGAATATTTCTACCTTCAAGATCTGTCCACCTTCCGGGTATTTGTCCAGAACCCTCTTAAGGTAGATGTGTAGCGGTGGCAACTGCTGCCCAAAATCCCCGTTCTCTGCAAAATGAAAAATACGCTTTAAGGATTATTAACATAGGTCTAATCAGCATCATTTATCAAGGGGACTATTTTGTTCGTTTTTAGGACCCATATCTCGCCATCATCACTCGAGTTGATCATTGGCGTAGTCAGGATGCCGTTTTTACCAAGACCAAGAATACTAAGATACCTCTTACAAAAACTGTGGTTCTAGTGTGGCTCAAGTTCACGTTGCTTTTATATGAGAATACATCATTAATGATAGAGTCTTTAATAAAAACAGGTCATTTCACTGATAGGACTTACCATCACTAGAATCTGGCATTGTGTTTCAATTCTGCACTGGATGAGCTCGTAGCAAATGTGCATACTATAGTCGGATTTATTTCCTCTCTCCACAGACGAAGTCTGTAAATTGACGTTTGTTACAAAAACATTCATTATACAGACCCTAAATATATAGATTTTGGATAACAGCGTTTGTTATCGCCATCATGCAAGAGAAAACTTAAAATTTGACTTCAATATGGAATAAACAATAAAGCTAAAAAAATATGACAAATCAACCTTATTTAAAGTGTGGATTAATAACTCAGTGAAGATGGGTTAAGTACAAAAACTTATATTTTCCTACTGTTTTTGGCTAAACGGCATTACATGTTGATTTTCTGATATATTATATGCGTGCTTTTGTCAGGCACTCGATGTCTCAATATGACATCACTTTAAATGTAGCTTTTCACGGCCAATTTCCTAAAATCTTTATTCACTTCTGAAAATCTGAAATTCACTTCGTCTGAATTGGCGAAGCGCTCTGAGTACGCGTTTCATTTTCGCTACCAGAGCATTCAATTCCATTTCAGTTCAATCAATTAAGTGATTGAGCAGCACCTTTCGTTTATGTCAATTCAGATTCGTTGACAAGACTTCTTTTTCGTTTTTAGATGGCGATTTCAAACATTCTTCATTCTATTTCACTTTACTTTAATGACATTGCATGGCACCAGATACAATTAGGGGTTTCTTTTTCATTAACCGTCAATCAAATTAGCTATACCTGAAATCAATTTAGAAAAGGTATGCTTGCGTAAATGAATGCACAGGTAACGTATAATTGGCCGTCTGTTTCTCAATAAAAGTGAATGTACGGACAATGAAAACGGTTTAACTTTCGTTGAATTGAAATTGGATTCAAGACGTGCATTCAAATCCAGACCAAAATGAATGACCGATCTTTAGAAGTGAATGAACATTTCAGTGAATGAACATTTCAGGAAATGGGCCTGGAAAACCCGCTTCACTAAAAAACCCTAGCGAATTTCTTTGTACTGCGTTGAATGATAATAACCATAACAAAAGATATAGATTTATATAGCGCACTTATCCGGAAACTATGCAATGAAATACTGGATACGGATTAAAATGATACCAGGAACAAAGAAAATACGAATTTCGTGCTAAGGGTCTGTCCTTAAAGGGATTATACAACATTTGCAAACATCAAAAACAAAACTACCAGGTTATCACGAAATACCTTACTGGACTGTTAGTGAGTGTCAATTTAAAGCATTCCGAAACTCATGGCCCCGTGGTGTGCTGACATTTTCAACAAAAGTGGAATTTTTGTATCAATTTCCAACGCTTGTCGGCCGACCAGCGTTGTAAAAACTGGCTTTTTCAAATACTGCTCCCAATTTATCATATTTAGTTAGTTCGCATTTTGTTTGCAATCGATTACACACCTATGCACGGTTACACGCCAGCAAGACAGATTCCCTGCCTTAAAATTCCACCGACGTCTATATTGTTCCGTATCATCTGAAGTGGGGTCATGAGTGTTTTTCTTGGCTTTTTCCAGCATCTACAATGCCAAAACTTCAAGCAAGTCAGTGTAACAATTTTGCTATATTCATAATAATCCCCAAATCCATCCATTCCTGAATATTACAGCATAGCAAATGTTGTATTCCCTTTAAACACTTAACAATAGCTTGTTTTCGGAATAGACCTAGGCCAGCCGAATGAACCGAAACCAAATACAATACAAACAATTTATTGAGTGCTCTGGGTTTTTCCCTCGGTACGCAAAACCATTCGAAGACATAGGAATCACGCGCCCAGTTCGTGCACCCGCGCATTCGGCTTGGAACTCCAACTGCGCATGTGCACATCAAGACTTTACGATAGATACAACTGAGCACCAGAGTGCATGTATCCTATGGTAACCGAATATGAAATCTGCATGGTTTTTTTTTCATGCAATCGAACAGATCGTGAAAACATGTGTATGGGACATAATAAGTATATACAAAGAATACGGGTAAAACGGGCTGAATACAATACCATAGTGTTATCGAACAGGGTTGAAAACGTTTGCATACCATCATTTGAGAAGAATAAGAAAATAAAGTGATATCATCCATCGAGACTTCTTCGAATATTAAATTCGAAAGTAACCGGAGATCAACAGATTTGGGATCAAGATTGTGGAGAGATTTTAAAGGGATATTACGGTCTGGAATGCGCCCAATTTGGGCTACATAACGCGTTTACAAGGAAATTATATTACATGACGTTTTTGTGTTATTCTTGCGAGAACCATGCAGGAACAAATTTCGTTTCGGGGGTCACAATTTTGTCCCCGAAAAATCGAGGTGTTCAGTTCTATTTGTGATTCCAACCGCACCGACCTACCTTTGTTCACATTTTACGGACGTGTAAGAAACAAATTATCAGGCGCGGTTCTACGGGGGTGGGGGGGGGGGGCTGTAGCCCCAAATATTTTTTTGTCTAGCCCCCCCCCCCCCAAAATAAATTCCGTAAAAAAAAAATTGCATTAGCAAAAAGAAGGATTGTGATGTACATGCGAACGGTCTCCCCCTAAGGAAGAAATAGCCGTGACAAGGGTGCATTAGTTAATATAGTGTGAATGATTTTAGGATTTTATTGGCGCTCCTAATTGAAATATGGCATGACCCCCACCCTATTGATTTTCGGAGGCCTAAGTGTCTGGAAAAAATAACCGGTCAACATTTCAGCACGCCTCCCTGAAAAAACAAATCTGGATCCACCGTGCTAGCCCCCCCAAAAATATTGGTTCTAGAACCGCGCCTGCAAATTCTGTGTAACGGTGCTGTGTGTAATTTATGTGACACACACACGTGTATCGTACATTGAACGGAAACGATATGAAATACGTATGCGTACTCCGTCGTGTCGATGCAAACAACCTGCTGGCCGTTTTTTTAGTACTCTTTTCTCGGAAACGGTAAGACATTAGGTTAGTTTCTTTTCAACTAGAACTGAAAAAATAGTATATTAAATATACAATCCAAAACATGCCTGGGAAAAAAAAGTTGCAACCTGACGCCACTTCTGCTCTTGTATACAAAGTCTATGGAGAGTCAAGAACATTTTTTAAGTATTCCCTAACAAAATTGGTAATATTTCTCAGTCCCAGATTCATGTCTTATCATCATTTTTGCAATGAATGAACTTTATTGAGATGATATATAAAGAAAGAAATGGCGTCAGGTTGCAACACTTTTTCCACGTGCCTTTTGGGGGATTTCAAGCCGTAATGCCACTTTCAGAAACCCGAAACAGCATACTATTCTATAGTAAATATAATAAGGGAATAAATGTGTGCTCCGGAGGTTTTTATCACTCTGTTTAATACCACTTAGAGTCTGGGTGCTGATAATTACCCGAGCCGGAGGCGAGGGTAATTATCAGCACCCAGACTCTAAGTGGTATTAAACAGAGTGATAAATACCGACCGAGCACACATTTATTCCCATTCATAAATACCTTTTCGGTAAAAAAAGATCAAACAATTCATTCAAAAATCCTGATTTTGTTCAGCAAGTTCACTTCATGCTTTTTGAAACATCCCTCTAGCAAAATAATGGAATGGTCAGCTGGCGAGTAAGATGTAAACAACCCTTTTATGGAGATTGACGTGCGCGTAGCACGTTCTGCGCGACATGGACGCGATGTCGCGCAGAACGCACCTGGGGCGTTGCGTTTTGAATTTAGAACTATAAAATTCTGACTCGCTGGTAGTGTTGCGCATGCCTACGTGAGGACTGTGATCGTTCAACCAATAAAACGGTAAGAGGCACTGGATTTTTAGGAGTCCACATTTTATGTGACACTGGAAAAGTGTTTAAGACTGGTCTTAAACACTTTTCCATGTCTATCCATGTCTTTATCATCCGTTTAATACCGGCCACGTGACGGGCTCTCGACCAATAGGAATAGCTAAACTGTCTGAGGTATTTATGAATGAAAAATAATCATTAAATTCTCCATCTAAAAATGAAAGTTGTAACTGGTACTCGGCCCCCTAGGTTTGTGCACGAATTGCCCGGTCTGTTTGTCATCCAATCCCAAGATGTAAATCAGACAATTGAGGGGCGTAGTACTTCATTGTGTTTTTTTTTTTTATAAGTGTTGTCATAATTAATCGCAAGATCATGGTGCATTATAATGAAGCTAACAACAAATGAAAAGAATGTTGCAACCTGACGCAATTTCTTTCTTAATATATCATCTCAATGAAGGTCAGTCATTGTAAAAATGATGATAAGACACGAATCTGGGACTGAGAAACATTTCCAATTTTGTTAGAAAATACTTTAAAAATGTCTTGACTCTCCATAGACTTTGTACACAACCGCTGACGTGGCGTCAGGTTGCAACATTTTTCCCCCGAACAAATCACCCTACCACCTAGTCACTTGCATAAGATGTGTCAATAACCCCTCGTGTGTCCATATTTTGTGATTTTTTTTTTAGGGGCAAACAAAATTATAACTCACCAATCATGCCAACAAATAATGTAAACCATTCATTGTGAGTGGTTGAAGACATCGATGGAAGCTACATGTACATTATGACCATGGAGGAACATGACTCGTCTATAGCCTCGTACGGGATTGTGGAGTTTCCAATCCGATGAATTTGAAAACGCAACAGCGTATCCACTGTTCCAAGCGGAAATGATGGCGGAAAAAAGTTGGAACTTAAGGGTTGAATAATTACACAGAGTACGTACGTGTACATGTATGTTTGGCCTACAATGCGCACGCGCATGCCCCCGCCAAGCCTCACTTTATTGTAGTATTGCTCATTCCAGAAATCCTAGCAGCCATCACGTGTCTGTCAACGGGCTGCGGCGCTTATATTTGCAGCACACATCGTCAATGATCATGACGATGTTTATTCGATGTTTCTATGTTTATTCATAAGAAAATAACTATAACGTCATACCATTGCTATCACTCAGTCATGCATGTACATTTAAACATTTCAAAGAACGGCTTTCGTCGAGCTGCCACAGTGGCCTAGTGGATAGTGGAATGAACACAGTAGATCGCAAAATGACCACAAATTCGCTGCCTTGTGGAGACTCACACACAATAGTGAACAAAACATTGTAAAGGTCTCCACAGGGCAATTTCTATAGATGAATAGGTCTCCACAAGGTTTTCACGAAATAGATATATGGGTTTTACTCAAAAACTAGGAATTTCCAAGGTGTGTTTATTTGTCGCAAATGGAAGAGTTTTAGAAAAGGGATATTAATTCCAAATTTCAGCCCAGGAAACTTATTCTGGTTAAAATAAGAGCATTTTGAAAATTCACTTTCAAAATTGAACACTTTACTACACGGGAACAAAGAAATGTCTCCACAAGGATACAAATTTTGGAATGGGTGTGTGGTTCGAACACCCATTGTTTGTTGGTTGGGATAAGCTTAATTGAAGGGAAAAAACGACGAAAACCCACTAAGTACTGTCTTCCGTCCACACAGAGTGATAAATATTCATGTTAGGGTGCGTGATGTGTGATTGGTTAAAATACGATGTACACTGCAAAAAAAATGCAATCTAATTTTCTATACCGAGTGGTAAACACTCAAATTGTATTCGTGTAAACATAGTAAAGAAGAAAAGAAAAAGAAAGAACCAAAAACGAAAAGAAAAAATAAATTCATCAAATCAACGAATGAACTGGCACTTTTTGTTTTCACCATTTCTTAAAAAGAAGAAGAGAAATCATGGATAGCGGGGCACTCATGCACTACATGTATTGACTATTTTGAGGAAACCTTTTCCAGACAATAAACTCGATGAAGTACACAAGAAAAACCCGAAACTTAAAAAGCGAGACTTAAATTGTTTGTTATTTATAGGTTTTCCCGGCTATTTTAACACTTGTATCACACGAATTCCCCATATCGATACTGTGGCGGAAAGTGTTTAGTTGTGACGTCATACCATAGCACTAACGCTTAATCACTTGTGGCAGTGACCGGGCGGAGCTTACGAGCTCCGTGAGCTGCTGCGCGTATGTGATTGGTCAATAACCCCCATAAGTTTAGCGCACCATAGAGTTAGTACACGCACATGGTTTGTAGACATGACGTAGCGTCTGGCACATGTATATAAATGCGTGCCTGGGAAGCGCGCTCAGTTAGTTCGATTTTGAGATCAGTTTGTTACTTCTGCTTGGTTAGCGGTTTGGCTTTACAAGATAATCGTTGTTAGGTGAGATACTTGTGTGTCTAGGTTCAGGGCTCATCTGTTTTCACTGTTGAGTTCCGGGTGTCTGGAGATAGCGGGCTAGAGCGTAGCTGCGACAGCGGGCAGAGAAGTAGGTAAATTACTTGTACTCTGCCTATGTGAAATTGCTTAGGCGATTTGTGTACAAAGTCTTTGTAGCTGTACCGGGGTTGCGCTGGTATGTGTAGCTGAATTCTGGCTTACACGCACGGCGTAGCGGGTACCCTGCTAACGGACTGTATACATTGCTAAGCGGCTGTTGTGTGCTTGTGACGCTGTGTATTGCTGACTCAGTGATTTATTACTAGCGCTGTGCATAGTTGCTCATTGCTGCCATTGTTGTCTAGTGCTTAATGCTGTGAGCGTTGTTGCATAGGCAAGCAGCGGGCTATCTCCAGTAACTAAGGACCCTGTTAATAAAACAACCTGCCGAATCACATCCTAATTGTTGTACTTGATTATTGTTGAATAAATTACGATCATTGTTGTTTGAGATTACCGACAATTCTGCTTCCGGTGTTTATGTTTACAGGTTTATTGTGCAATTAATTAGCAGAGATAAATAATCAACACTCATTCATAATCGGGCGGTAGATTTCCACCAAAACGGACCTGCACCCTTAGCCTTGAAGGTCGCTCTGAGTGATCTCTCGTCTAGGGAAGAGCCTTGGTTTGGGAAGATTGTCTTCACCCCATTAGGAGTCAGACTTATCCTAACAGACTTTGGTTGGCCCGGGGGGGTTCCCGCCACAAATGGTGTCAGAAGTGGGATGATTGTGAATGATTAAGTTGATTTCTTTGCTGAATAATTGAATTGCACAGTTGTTGAATTGTTGTTGTTGGTTTTTGAGGTGATTTCGGTGGTTGTTTGGAATGATGAGCGAAGGCTCGAAGGGTCGAGTGGGCACCTCAAGTGCTGAGGCCGAGGTGCAAAGATTGCGTTTGGAAGCCCAATTTCTGCAATGGGAAAATGACCTCATTGCAAAGAAGTTGAAGGCTGCCATGGAGTTGCAGTCGGGTGTTTCCCCAAAGGAAGGAAACGTGGACACGCCAGGTGGACGCCGGCGTGTGCTCCATCGGGTTGATTCCGATGTTGAGCTCAGGTTGCCCGAAGAGACTTCCGGGTATGTCTCTGGAGCAACTGGGAGAGTTTCAGGTGCAAATATGGTGCCTGAGTTAGCCCCTAAAGTGGGGAGGGAGGTGACTTTCATGGAAAGTACACCTCAGAAAGGACAGAGCTCAGGGATATTCCCTCGAGCGCAGTCGACGCCTGTTGCCAGGGTGACATATGATCCAAAGGATGATCTGATGTCGTTCATCCCTGAAGGTGGCGTGGAACGGGGTTTGGCGAGTACCAACCCGTTCGTTGGTGACATGGGGATGGTAACCCCTAAACAGGTGAAGAGCGAATTGTTAAGTTTTGCGACTCGACCAGTCGAGGCGAAGAACAACAGTTCAGCTCAAGTTGACGTCTCGTCGGTAGGTCCGTGGCCACTGAAAAGAGAGGCACGGGTCCATGGTGATGTGGGTCAGATGGGTAGTTTGGAGCGACCAAATCGCAGGCCAAACATAACCCCTGATCGGTACAGCGGAAAGGTGCTCTGGAAGGAGTACTTCCGCCATTTTGAGTCGTGTCGTGAGGTGAATATGTGGAGCGAGGAGCAGGCTGCGAGGTGGTTAGCCGCAAGCTTGCAGGGAGACGCTCTACGGTTATTCGGTGACTCTGGCCACAAGTACACGTATAGTGCACTTGTAAAGTTGCTGGAGCGCAGGTTTGGGTCAGCTCGACAGAGTGAAAATTATCTCGTCGAACTGAGACATCGGCGCCAAAAGCCGAAGGAGACTTTGCTTGAATTAGGGCAAGCAATTCACGAATTGACAGCGAGAGCATACCCTGAGCTACAGGAAGATGCTCGTGAGAGGTTGGCTAAGAACCACTTCATAGATGCTGTTGACAGTCATTCAGTTAGGGAGGGCATCAATAGGGCTCGTCCAAAAACTTTGGATGAAGCAGTCCAGGCTGCCCTGGAGACTGAGAATTTCGAGAAGGTGGAACAGCACAGATTGCTGGACCGGAAGCCCGCTAAATTGGCAAGAGCTTTGGGTTCAGTAACGGAACAGAGGCTGGACACTCTCGAAGAAAATCTCAATAAGCAGGCCAAAACTTTGGACTCTGTGGCTGAATTGGTGAAGTCTTTGTCCGGTCAGATTAAAGGTCAAGGTCAGGGTAGGGGCGTGTTGTCTCCCCAGACTCACAAGCCCGGTATGCCTGAACCTGGGGCCTTGCGGTGTTTCAGATGTGGTGACAAAGGGCACTTCGCCCGGGAGTGCAAGAAAACTCCAAAGCAGGGAAACGTCAGTCAGCCCCCCGTAGAACCCGCGGGAAGGCTGAGTGGTCAAAAGGGTTCAAGAGACAACACAGTGACAGCGAGGGTGGTGTTGGAGAGAAAAAGTCCAAGCCTGGGGATGGGCAACGAGTCATAACTCTGCCTAATCCCAGTAGTGGAGCTCGTTATGGTTTGTTTGTTGATGGGATGGTCAGGACGACAAAGTGTCGATTTTTGATCGACACGGGGTCCACCGATACTTTGATAAATAGTACGGTGTACTACCAAATTCCTAAGGAGAAGAGACCCGTCTTGCAGACGGATGATGTTCAGGTGAAGCAAGTTGACGGTAGTCAGCTAGCCGTGTTGGGTATAGCTTGGGTAGAGGTACAAGTGGGTCGAACCACGCACCAAGTCAGGGCAGTGTTTGTTGACATGAAATACTGTGGTATCCTGGGCATGGATTTCCTGGTACCCACAGGTGGAAATTTAGATTTCCAGTCGAAAGAGTGGAGGCTCAATGGTGAGCGAATCAAATGCACGAATGGTGCTGGCGAGCATTTTGTTGGTCGTGTTGTAGTTTCTAAAACTACGGTGATTCCGTCAGGTCATGAGGCCGTGGTCCCGGGTATAATTGCTCGGAAGGGTGCCGACTTGGTCGGGCCTGCCATGGTGGAACCGATGGAAGGTGGCGGTGACCTAGCCAAGAAGGGCTTGGTGTTGGCCAGATCTCTGGTTGAGACTGAAGCCGATGTTGTTGCGTTGCGGGTCTTCAATCCCGGAAGGGAGAAAAGAGTTGCACGTGAGGGTACAACAGCGGGACTGATCTCCCAGGTGGAAGTTGGTTCAATTCATGGTGAGTTGGATAGGGTGACAAATGCTGGAGAAGAGTTACCCCAGCACTTACAGAATTTGTTTGAGAGAGGTACAGCCAATGTAGAGGCTATGTACCATGAGGATGTCCGGAAATGTCTTGTAGACTTTCAGGACGTGTTGTCCAAGGGTGACCATGACATTGGTCGCACGGACGTGGTGCAGCATCACATAAATACTGGTGATGCTAAGCCGGTGAAGGAACGGATGAGGCGTCATCCGTATTGCCATCAGGAGGAAATCCAGAGGCAAGTCGGTGAGTTGGAAAAGAGGGGGGTGATTGAACCTTCCGACAGTCCATGGGCGGCAAATGTTGTTTTGGTTGACAAAAAGGACGGTACGAAACGCTTCTGTATTGATTACAGAAAGTTGAATTCGGTGACCATCAAGGATGCCTATCCTGTGCCGCGCATTGATGAAACATTCGATGCGTTGGGTGGAGCGAAGTGGTTTTGTACACTTGACTTGGCGTCGGGCTACTGGCAAGTCGCTCTAGATGAGGACGCCAGCCAAAAGTCAACATTTGTTGTGAGAAGCGGGTTGTACCGGTGGAAATGCATGCCTTTTGGGTTGTGTAATGCCCCGGCGACATTTGAGCGGCTCATGGAAAAGGTCATGGCCGGCTTGCAGTGGGAAATCCTACTGATTTATTTGGATGACATCATCGTGTTTGGTCAGTCGGTGACGGAGACCCTAGAACGTCTCCGAGTTGTGTTGGACAGGCTAAGAAACGCTGGGCTTAAGCTCAAGCCCAGCAAGTGTCATTTGTTTCAGAGGTCGGTAGCTTACCTAGGGCACATTGTGTCCTCGGAAGGGGTAGCAACAGATCCTCAGAAGATTGAGGCAGTGGCAAATTGGCCGGTTCCAAGGTGTGTACGAGATGTGCGAAGCTTTTTAGGCCTCGCATCGTACTACCGGAAGTTCATAAAGGGGTTTGCAGAAGTGGCGAGTCCACTTCATGCGTTGACCGAAAAATCAAGAGAGTTTGTGTGGACTGAGAGTTGTCAAGAGGCATTTGACGAGCTGAAGGGCAGGCTTCAGGCCGCCCCAGTTTTGTCATATCCAATGCCCGAGGGTGACTTCATCCTGGACACCGATGCCAGTGGTGAAGGTATCGGGGCGGTGTTGTCGCAGGTTCAGGGTGGTGACGAAAAAGTGCTTGCGTATGCGAGCCGGAAGCTCAGCAAACCCGAGCGAAATTACTGTGTCACTCGTAAAGAGTTGTTGGCTGTGGTTGTGTACTTGAAGTATTTCAAACAATACTTGTACGGCCGCAGGGTGACGGTCAGAACTGACCATGCCGCATTGCGGTGGGTACTTAATTTTAAGAACCCAGAGGGTCAGCTGGCGAGGTGGATTGAGGTCCTGTCTCAGTATGACTTGGTCATTGAGCACAGGAGTGGCAAGAAGCATGGAAATGCTGATGGGTTGTCGAGACGGCAATGCAAACAGTGCGGCCGTGAGGAGGTGGTTAAGGTGGATGAGGCAACTGGTGTGGTACCCGAGGTTCAGCCTCAGGGGAGTGAGTTTTTGGTTAGGGGCGTAGCTGCCCAACCAACCCTGTCTCGCAGTGCTTTAAAGGAAGCACAGTCACAGGATGACACCATGAGTTGGCTCATGAAGTTGAAGGAGGACGGTGATAGTCGTCCTGAGTGGAAGACGGTCTCGCACTTGTCGGCAGCCTGTAAGACCTATTGGTCACAGTGGGACCAGTTAGAGGTCCGAGATGGAGTTCTACATAGGAGGTGGGACTCCGACGACGGAAAATCCGTCCGGTGGTTGTTGGTTTTGCCACTGAAGTTTAGGAAGGAAATTCTGTCAGAGTTGCATGGTGGGCAACTTAGTGGTCATTTGGGGGTCAGCAAAACTCTGGCCAAAGTCAAAGCCAGGTACTTCTGGCCAGGCATGTCTGCGGACGTGCGGTCATTTCTCCGAGGTTGCAATGTCTGTGCCAGGAGAAAGTCGGCTGCTAAGAAGAGGGTTGCGCCCCTACAGCAGTATCGAGTTGGTGTTCCGATGGAGCGAGTAGCAATAGACTTGCTCGGGCCATTGCCCGTCACGGACAATGGTAATCGTTGGGTGTTGGTGGTTGGCGACTACTGCACTAAGTGGATGGAAGCATTTCCGCTTCCTGACGCTACTGCGGTTACAGTTGCGCACACTTCGGTGACTGAGTTTGTCTGTCGATTCGGGGTGCCCCAAGAACTTCATTCTGATCAGGGCACAAACTTTGAGTCAGGAGTGTTCAGGGAAATGTGCCAAATTCTCGGCATATCAAAAACTCGGACAACCGCCTATAATCCGAAATCGGACGGCATGGTTGAGAGGTTTAACAAAACCTTGGTCAACATCGTGGCGATGCTCCTTGACCCTAGGCGTAGGCAGAAGGACTGGGATGAGTTCCTCCCCTTTGCGACCTTCGCTTATAGGTGCACGCCGCAAGACTCGATTGGGGAATCGCCCAACATGATGATGTTGGGGCGAGAGGTGAGTGTCCCAGTGGATCTGGTGACAGGGTGTCCTGAGGTTGAGGTGGAAGCCACTGCAGACTTCGCTGAAACATTGCGAAGTAATATGCAGGAGGCCCACAATAGGGCGAGGAATTGTCTCGGGAAAAGTGCCCGGAGGCAAAAGAGGAATTTTGACAGGAGAGCGTCTCAGCATGGGTTGAAGGAGGGCCAATTTGTGTGGCTACACAACCCTGCAAAGAAAAAGCACATGTCCCCCAAATTACAACTTAGGTGGGAAGGACCATGGCTTGTAGTCAAGAAGTTGTCAGATGTGACGGTTCGAATCCAGCTTAGGCGTGGTGGTAAACTAAAGGTGGTCCATGTAGACCGACTAAAACCGTATGTCGGTGAGGCAATCGAACCGTGGGATTGTCAGTCCAGGGATGAGGTGACAGAAAGCCTCCCCATGGATGCAATCCCCGAGGTTCATGATGACAGAGAGTCGTCAGAGGAGTTGGCCGAAGTGGCTGAAGATGAGGTTCCTGTCATAGAGGATTTCATCACAGAAGATTTGAGTCCAAGTAGTCCAGCCGATCAGTCAGAACGGCAGGATGAGTCAGCGCCAAGACGGTACCCAAGACGGGCCCACAAATTGCCCCTGCGGTATCGTTAGAGTCCAGATTTGTTGTTGAGGTCGTCCGAGGGATGAGGCTCATCCCCCGCATCCTCCATTCCCCCACTGGAAGAGGTGGCGAGACAATCCCAGCCACGCCCCGAAGTGTCCCATTCCAGAGAGACATCCCCCCTGTTGACGATGAGGACGGCAACTGTGCGGGTCCAGTCATCATCTCAGACGTGGCCGTGTGGCAACATCATCGTCTCCGAAGAGAACTACAGGATGTGCTACAAGCAAGTGTCCGTTGATGAGAACGGGCGTCCCGTCGACAAGTGAACGACGCGTTCAAGTTTAATGTATTTTTTTGTGTGTTTATCAAAGGTTTTCTAAGGTTTTAAACAGTTCTTAAATGTTTTTCTTAAAAGTTTTGTTGAAAGTTCATAAATGTTTTTATAAAAGTTTATTGTCGGTAAAGAAAAAAAAAACATGTATATAATTTAATTGAAAAATTCGTTGTTCAAACTCTGTAAAATTTATCGCAGTTAAATCATGTAAATTTCCGATTTGCGAAAATCTTGCTATCCAATTTAGTGTACATTTCATCAGTCTAAGATTATCCTTAAATTTCTGCCCTTAAAATTGGTGCAAATTTTCCCCTTAATTTCTTGTGAATATTTAATGAACTAAAATTTGGTCTAGACGAGTGTAATTTTCCTTAAATTTCTTGTGAATATCTAATGAGCAAAAATGTGATTCAGATGCTGTACGATAATTCCCTGTGAAATCTTGTGAATATTTAATTAGCAATTTTTGGTGAAGTTGTACATGTACATGGACACGTTGTACTGTGCACTTAGAATCTTGTGCATATTTAATGAGCTGAATTTTGGTGTTCTTGCACATGTGAAACACATGTACACATGTAAGGTACATGTAGGAAGGTACATGTTATATTTTGTGAATATTTAATGAACTTTAATATCAGCTTCCTCTCTTATGTTTTCTTTTGAATTTTAAATACGAAGTTAAACTTTATGTTTTTTATTGTAATTCAAAGAAAAAGTTAAGTCTTATGTTTTCTTTTGAATTTTATAGATAAAGTTAAGCTTTAAGTTTTGTATGGAATTATTTTTAAGATGTTAAGATGGAGTAACACTTTCCTTTTATTTTTGTATTATGGCTTTAGAGTATGGGGACATCCTCTGCCATGCTCGGGCCCTTGTGGCGGAAAGTGTTTAGTTGTGACGTCATACCATAGCACTAACGCTTAATCACTTGTGGCAGTGACCGGGCGGAGCTTACGAGCTCCGTGAGCTGCTGCGCGTATGTGATTGGTCAATAACCCCCATAAGTTTAGCGCACCATAGAGTTAGTACACGCACATGGTTTGTAGACATGACGTAGCGTCTGGCACATGTATATAAATGCGTGCCTGGGAAGCGCGCTCAGTTAGTTCGATTTTGAGATCAGTTTGTTACTTCTGCTTGGTTAGCGGTTTGGCTTTACAAGATAATCGTTGTTAGGTGAGATACTTGTGTGTCTAGGTTCAGGGCTCATCTGTTTTCACTGTTGAGTTCCGGGTGTCTGGAGATAGCGGGCTAGAGCGTAGCTGCGACAGCGGGCAGAGAAGTAGGTAAATTACTTGTACTCTGCCTATGTGAAATTGCTTAGGCGATTTGTGTACAAAGTCTTTGTAGCTGTACCGGGGTTGCGCTGGTATGTGTAGCTGAATTCTGGCTTACACGCACGGCGTAGCGGGTACCCTGCTAACGGACTGTATACATTGCTAAGCGGCTGTTGTGTGCTTGTGACGCTGTGTATTGCTGACTCAGTGATTTATTACTAGCGCTGTGCATAGTTGCTCATTGCTGCCATTGTTGTCTAGTGCTTAATGCTGTGAGCGTTGTTGCATAGGCAAGCAGCGGGCTATCTCCAGTAACTAAGGACCCTGTTAATAAAACAACCTGCCGAATCACATCCTAATTGTTGTACTTGATTATTGTTGAATAAATTACGATCATTGTTGTTTGAGATTACCGACAATTCTGCTTCCGGTGTTTATGTTTACAGGTTTATTGTGCAATTAATTAGCAGAGATAAATAATCAACACTCATTCATAATCGGGCGGTAGATTTCCACCAAAACGGACCTGCACCCTTAGCCTTGAAGGTCGCTCTGAGTGATCTCTCGTCTAGGGAAGAGCCTTGGTTTGGGAAGATTGTCTTCACCCCATTAGGAGTCAGACTTATCCTAACAGACTTTGGTTGGCCCGGGGGGGTTCCCGCCACAATACTTTAATTTCGTCCCCGAACATCGCCAAGCTCAATTCTCAATTTGAATTTCAGAAAGCCACCACTAGATTTCATTTAAGGTTCAGTATAATTCAAATTGTTAGCATTCCGATTCGTCCAAAATCTTTGAAATTCGTCTCGTGAAGCAATCGGCGTTGAATTGACAAAGCAAATTCGTTTTTTGTCATTCGTTTTCATGTTGTTGTCATTACATTTCGTCCCTGGTGACTTAAATCGTATACGATTAAATATGTGCCCAATCTCTGGACTTGTTTGCGCATTAATTAAATTTTAATTGTTAACAAATATTTCCTTATAAATAAAAGTATAGCTGTAAGTTTTGAGTTTTCTTTGACAATTAACATTGAAATCAGAAATTGAACTTTCACAATATGCTTTTTCCTTTTAGCATATGGAAATTAAGCATTAAGATCAAACACCTTCGTAATGTTGCTCTTTGATATATGTATACGAATAAAACAACAGAAATAAGGTATGTCTATTAAAGAACAACATTAAGAAGGTCTTTGAACTTGATGCTTAGTGTCCATGTCATAAGTGCATATTGTGAAATGTCAATTCCTGACTCTAATGTTAATTGTGAAACACAAAAATAAAAATTCATACCTTACAGCTAACTACTTTTATTTTTACATATAAGGAAATAAATTATCATTGTTTTAATACGCACAATTCTTCACATAAGTCTAAAGATTGGGCGCATTTTCTAATCGTATACGATTTAAGTCACCAGGGACGAAATGTAATGACAACAACATGAAAACGAATGACAAAAAACGATTTTGCTTTGTCAATTCAACGCCGATTGCTTCACGAGACGAATTTCAAAGATTTTGGACGAATCGGAGTGCTAACAATTTGAATTATACTGAACCTTAAATGAAATCTAGTGGTGGCTTTTTGAAATTCAAATTGAGAATTGAGCTTGGCGATGTTCGGGGACGAAATTAAAGTATCGATATGGGGAATTCGTGTGATACAAGTGTTAAAATAAGCGGGAAAACCTATATTATTTTAATTGTTTATTGCAAACTTGCAACTCCCAACCCACTCAACTCGTCGCCAGTGCTTACTTTATTTCCAACCACGTTTCCAATAGTAATTAGCCCTGAGCAAACTTTCGTCCTGTATCCTGATTCGATACCATAATGGATTTATATCGTGTACTTGGTGTTGTTTTTTTCCAACGTGCATTACGTGTTTTCACATTCATTGTAATTATTACATCCACACCTTCTTAAAAATAATCATTTATTTTCCAATTTATTCACTGATGAAATGTGATACTGCATATTGTCTGGATAAGATTGTAACATTTTAATTTTGAAAAAATAATATGTGTTTTGGTAACTCACGCCATGCTCACGTCTCAACGAATTGATGTTGTTTTTACCCCAGACACCGCATACAGAAACAAGCGCTTATGTGACGCATCATTGTGACCAGACCATTCCTCATTTGCATAAGTGTTCAAAAATCTTGCACATGCAAATGATCCAATACCAGGGTGAGAGAGCAAGTAGTGGTGGGCGCGTACTGCTCGGCACCCTGGGCACGAGGTTGCAACCCACTCTACAATGTAGATACGCAGGCCCTGGTTCATGTGGTTGGACGAGAGAAAACGCGTTTCAGCTTGCGCATGCGCAAAGCACTCCAATGCTAATAAAACAGGTGTAGCGTGAATATCCCACTCCATTATGGACTCGTTGGTAGTATTGCGCATGCGTAATCATGATAATAGCCTTTAAATAGACCTATTTATAGAAGAGTGACCTGTCACGCGCGGGATTAATCAATAATAGGGAAAAGAATTCTGATTTTCATCGGAGTCGATTTTCATAGGACACCGGGTTATTTTTAGACTTGAACTCAAGTCCAAGGCCGTGTCATAAAGGGACGCCAGACGGCGCTACTACGTCTTGTCTCTCTACGTCACGCAGTCGTATTTTTTGCATAAACCTTGACAAGCCTACCTGAAATGACTTTGGACTTGTAGAGTAATTGGCCTGATGCATTGTTTGATCCAGGCAAAAGACGTTGATGATTCACTGAAGACACGTGTTCGGATGTTTGATGTTTACATCGTATCGGATTTTCAAATGTTTTGCTGAATATCACTGTAGCACAGTACGAAAGGCGGACGTTATGTTTACACCCACCATTATTATCTACAGAAACTATATTACTACAACAGGCCAACATGGCTGAGCTAGCGTCTATTCTGAGTCTTGGCTTGGTTGCAGCATTAGCGTATGCAGTCTGTGTCTTGGTGCGTTATGTTCAATCACAGCGCAGAATTCGAGGAATTTTAATAAAACACTGGCCGGGACTGCCAGACCACTGGTTTTACGGTAATCTTCACCAGGTGAGAGATTCGTTTCATGTTAACCCAGACAGAATAGTACAGTTTTGTAAGCGAGATTTACGTCAAGTACGAGCAGTGCCATCGTGATCGTATATAGGATTACCCTGCTACGCTAATGAATGGGCTAAATTTGGCTTATTGCGTAGAGCAAGGTACCGTACAGTATAGTTGAAACTCATGCTGGATCAATAATTTGAATATAATTTTATGAGCTTTGAGAACAGGTTTACCAGGCTTTGCTTATTTTGTTGATGTGAATGTAACCTTTTTAGTGAAAACTTTGAAAATGCACCTTTGAATGCTAATGTAAATTTCCATATCCATGAGCAAAAGTGTGATGTCATTTTAGACAGAAACCTCAATATTACAGCTATTCAGCACCATCATTCGCCAGCATTTTGGATATTGTTTTTTTTTTGGCGGGGGGCGGGGGAGTGATTAGTTGTTGAGTACTAGTAACAGTTTGTTAAACCATGATCACTGCAACAGTGCCCTCAGTTGTTAGGAAATTTATGGGGGGGGGGAATAAGTAACGAAAACTTAGTGCACTTTTCAAATAAAATTAAACGAAAAGGAACGTCATATAGTTTTCATACATGAAGAGTAGAAAGTTAGAATGCGTACCTTAGAAAAAAATATTGCACAAACCATGGGAATGATCCTATTAGTGTTCTTGGGAACCGAAGCATATCTTTTCTGAATTTATAGTAAAATGCTTACAATATTAACTAAAATTAATTGTCAAGCTAATTATCTTTACGCTTTTGTAGCACCCTATGAATGATCCCAAGGTTCGAGAAGCCGGTTCCGAGGAAGAGTTGAAATTGTGGCGGGAAATGGATGCTAAATTCCCCCGTGGATTTCGCTGGTTCCACGGGCCTCTGGCTATTGGTGTGACAGCCAACCATCCTGATATAATGCGGGCAGTAATGAAGGGGAGAGGTAGGTATATAGACCACGTTGCGGCCATCTTGATTTTTCCCCATTCAAATCAACTTAAACGAGTTGAGGCTGGAAGGAAAAATAGTCTGGTTCCCTTTCCTTTTGCACAAAGTCTATAGCAATAGGTCACAGATAGGTGGAATGTGACAATGTAGAGTATCATTATAGGTGACGTGACACGATCTCATTTATATCAAATCAACGATTCCTGAAGCAGCTGTCGTGGCATAGTTTAAAGGTAGACTAAACCATTTTGAAGCTATCCAAAAAGTAACCGACCGAGTTACATCAATTGTGAAAAGGTTACTCAAAATATGGCTCGGCAACTTTATCGAAATCTTTTTCTCGAAATATACAGCAAGCACAGGGCATCAGGTTAGTTCTTATAAGCATTCGTCTTTAGAGTTTGAACACTTTCGTCTACTCAATGAAAAGAAATCTACAAATTACAAGTATAGGAACCTATGACATCACACGGAAACTGTATACATGTACCACTATTTAACACCCTTGCTCATGGTGAAGATAGGACTAGTACCCTAGTACCCTGAGAAATATTCCGCCTGATATGAAAGTCATTCGAAAGAAAACTATCATTGAAAATGGTTTAAGGAATATGTGCCGGTGGATGCAGTTTTTTAAACTGCGTAAAGAGACCCCAGAAAGTGCATAGACGTTTTCTCTGTTTTCTCAATCATGCACTGAGCTCAAACTTCAACAGATTTTGAGCAATTTTGTCGAATCAAAGTTGAGGACAACAAATTGTAGAAAAACCAAGGGATCCAACTTACCTTTTAATCACACATGTTTGATTTGTTATACGCAAACATTTTCCTGAACAATTTTGTTTAGAAACCGTATTGTTTTATAATCTAGCCATCTTTCCTTCAAATCCCTACAGATCCCAAGCCTACTACGGCATTAAGTTCTGGTTACCGTTTTCTTCTGCCTTGGCTGGGGTATGGTCTGCTTCTTGCTAGTGGAGATACCTGGTTTCGTAATCGCCGCCTCATTACCCACGCATTCCACTTTGATATCCTCAAGACCTACATGACAATCTACAACAAAGCTACCGACATCTTGCTGGTGAATATCAACATGTATAATGCGTATATAGAATCATCTTACGCAATAGCGCGGGGAACGATATTAATCATATACTGCTAAAGTTGTTGCTAGCATCTCAAGATTAATAAAACATTGTACGAATTCTGCAAGCCATTTTAAACTTATTTCAGGTAAATACTTCCAAAAAGACTTTTATCCAGATACATATACCCATTTCATCTAGCAGGGATAAACATTTTGAAGGGTTTCTGTTCTTCCGAATTGATTCTTTTGCCTACAGAACAAGATGAGTGAATGTGCAGCAAGTGGTGAAAGTTTTGTGGTGACAAAGAACGTCAGTCTGTGTACGTTGGATATCTTGCTCAAGTGCGCTTTTTCTTATGAATCCGGCTGCCAAATAAGCGGGTAAGCTTATGTCTGTCGACATACCATCTCGTTCTTATTTATACTTATTTATAATTATGGAATTATGTAGGAAAAGAAACTTTTTGTTTGCTATTACAATTTTGGTATCCCTTCCCGAATGGAGTTTCATCGGTCGATGTGAATGCATCACTTCAAAATAATTATTCCAAAGTGATGGCAACTTCTCTAGATTGAATATTTTACCTCACTTGATGTTTATTGCTGAGTTCTATTTTTCGCAATTATACTAACTTTATTTATATTGAAAGTGTTGTAACATAGTCTTCAATTGTTTTTTTTTATGTGCAGAGACAGTCACCCATATGTTACTGCGATGAATGCAATCACTCTTGCAAACAGAGAGCGAGTATTGTAAGTGCTTGTTATAACTTTTAATAATAATCTCAAAACAGTTTGCTCTGCTTTGACCTTTATTTTTTAATTATTTGCATGATTTGTCAATCAAACACGATCATGACTACATAGAATAAAGTTTAATAGTATAAGAGCTTTAATATTTCACCATGTGTGAGATCAAATCCTGTTGTCCCATGCACAACGGAACACAAAATGGTGTATACGTTTTTCTTTCTTCTATTAAGTGAGTTTCACTCTTATAGCCATGGGTCTTATTCACGAGTCGGCCATATTGAATTGAAAGTGAGGTAAAATCTTATTGGAAGATAATTATCTTTTTGGAACTTGCGAAGACATATGACAGCAAGTTAATTCCTCATTAATTCCAGTCTGCTTCAATGAATAATTGTAAATTTGTAATTTTAAATTCGATGTTTAAAGCCAGATTTTTTAAAAAAAGACAGTAAAATAAGGCTGCATTGCATAAGTAGTCTGGCGCCATCCAATCGAACAGTTAACACTTTAAATGAAATACGTTCAGTGAACTCGACAAAAATGCCCAACTCGTGAATAAGGCCCATCATCTTTCAGCTTCAAAACACTGATGCAGTTCTTTGTTTACCAACATCGTTTGTCTTCCCTTCTCTAGCAATCCTTTTCTTCATCCAGATTTCATATTTCAGAGGACTGCAGTTGGGAAAACATTTCTCAAAAATGTAGACTTTGTGCACCAGATCGCCGATAAGGTTGTCAAAGAACGGCGAGACAAACTGGTAAGCAAAGTTGTCTTTGAAAGTTCTTTTTACTTCTTCTTCGTGTGTTCGATGGGCTGAATGTAATTTTGACATGATATTTTTTTTGAAAAGGTGAGCAAATATTTTGGATTCAAGTCACACATTTTGTGTCTTCCAATCGGTTGTTGTTAGAGAGAGAAAGAGGCCGATCCTGAGCCCGTGAAATCTAAAGACCAGCCCCTGGATTTCTTGGGCATCTTGCTAGCTGCCCGAGACGAAGACGGCAAGGGACTGACGGATCTAGAGATCCGTAACGAGGTGGACACTTTTCTCTTCGAGGGTCACGACACCACGGCTAGCAGCCTGACCTGGATGCTGTATGCCATGGCAACCAACCCTGAACATCAGAAGAAAGTCCAGGAGGAAATTGATGAAGTGATGGAAGGCAGGGAATCAGAGGTAATTCAATGGTAAGTCTACTTTGGCAATTTCCGGTGTTTCAGCCCTCTGTCCTTATCACAAAAGCCTACATGTGTAGTAGGTTGAGCAACTGCATTAATTTACTGCTTGCTACTAGTCGTGAGCGTTTGCCTCTTACTATTCTAGGGAGGACCTTGGCAAGTTCAACTACTTGATTCTGTGTCTCAAGGAAGCCATGCGACTCTACCCTCCGGTACCAGTGATCCAGCGTATTGTTGCAGAGAAAGATATCATGGTCCACGACAGGTTGATTCCTAAAGGCGCGTTGGTAAATTTGAACATCTACGCCCTCCACCACAATCCAGAGATTTGGCCAAATTCCATGGTAAGTCACGAAAATAATGTACCCAAAAGAGGCGTTTTACACTCACTCCATCTTGTGAATTTTAAATCACATTCTACAGTTCTGTTTTTACAACCAGGTCATTACAACTTACTTATACTTATATTTATTCATTTCCATTTATACAGGAGTTCATACCGGATCGTTTCACACCGGAAAATACCAGGAATATGGATCCCTTCGCTTACTTGCCATTTTCGGCAGGTCCAAGGTAATTGTGTCCCCCTCTCCCACATAAAAACGATATAGCCACACTCCCCGAGGGTAAAGCGTTGATGATTTTCATGTTACAAGAATTTCTAAGAGGGAGACCTTCCATATACATTTTGTATCCTTATTAATTCATTTTGTATCCTTATTAATTAATAATAAATGTTCTGTTGAATTGAATTGAATTGAATTAATTGATTGTTTTACTGTTCAGGAACTGCATTGGACAGAACTTTGCCCTGAATGAGGAGAAGGTGATACTAACTCGAGTTCTGAGAAGATTTCACATCGAGTTGGATCCCGACCACAAAGTTGTTGCCAGATTGCAGTTGGTTTACAAGGCAAACAACGACATCAAGCTTAAACTGAAACCTAGGTTTTAATCCAATAATCTGGGCATTCAAATTTCCTCGGATCAGCTGATTTCCTCTTAAATTCACCTGCCACTAAATATTGAAAAACACTGTACACATCTTCAATACAAGTCTTGTATTTTCTTCTTTAGTTGTGGCTTAATTACAATTGCATGACTAATTAATGTAAAATAGAGATCATTGTTGAGCATTATGGACAACGCCTCCTCCCTGCCATGTTCATAAAGCTTTAAAGGTAATACATGTACATATGTATACAACATTTGCTTTTGCTGTAATTTTCAGAAATGGAAGGATTTGGGTTATATTTTATAGCAATATTGTAACACTGACCTATTTAAATATTTGTGTTTATAGACTCTGAGGAAAAACCAAGAAAAAAATGCTGTCCTTGTAGTCTCGTTCCCTGACCCTACGTCAGACGAAACGGAACACTTTATAAACGTCGGGGAATTGTCAGGTCAAGGAACCAGACTAGCTGGCACCCGTTCACGGATGTGCAACCAATTGCAAACAAAAAGGTGAACTAACTAAATTTGGTAAATTTTGGGCAGTATTGGAAAATAAGCCTTTTTCCAGCGATGGTCAGCCGACCATCGTCGGAAATTGCTACATATTTTTCACTTTTCTTAAAAATGACGGCACACCGGGTGCCATGATTTCACAGGGTCCTTGTAACTATTATTCACGTACAGTCAAGTAAAGTTATTTCATATTAATTTGGTAGTTTTTGTTTGCAAAATGTTATAATTACCTTTAAGGTATAATTTTACTGACATTGGCTACTTAATGCTAATTTGTTCAAACTTACTGATTTAGGACCATTGTCAGCTAAAACATGTGTCGAGTTCTTAACTGGTACCAGCGACCTCTATTTTCTTTGATTTCTTATTGGAGAAACTTTGCCTGAGAGAGCAAATACACAAGCGCACGCCTGCACATGATATGTAAATTATGGTGATGAGGCTGAACTAACCACAATGGACGGCGTGCGGTGTTTTTTATCTGCAGCACATATCGTCAATGGATCGTGATTATTCAGATATTTATTCATGAAGAAAATTACAATAACGTCACACCATCGGTATTGCTCAGTCATGCATCATAAAGGGTGCACGCCTGTAAATAGGCCAAAAATCCGTCCGCCGAGGTCATGAATATATGTTATACCCTCATAATATTCTATATTAGAGAGTTATGAGAGCCATAAAATTGGAAAATTGAAGAGATATGGCAACGAACCTCAGGCCCGGACTTGGGGCTTTCAATTCGGAGCATTTTAGATGCGATTGGGCTCGAAAGTGGCACCATTTTGCCAAGTTGTGTAGGGATTGTTTTTCAAGATGGCTTCTTTTCCGCTTTGGGGAAAATAAGGGTTGTCTTCTTTGGGTGAGAATTCCTCGAAAGTCAATGGTCAACCAACCAAAAAATGAAAAGAAAATGAAAGATGACATGTTGATCATCATTTTCCTGTGCAGCTTAAATACCTGTGAGAGTTTTGAGTATTTTAAAAAGAATTTTGAAGTATGGGCATTTAGCAATAGTGCATTTGGGAATTTTAATGCAAAAAAAAACCAAAATAAAAAATACGCCAACGGGCATTTAATATTTTCAAAATGAGCATACGTAAATGTTTTCCTGGCAAACGACGCTGCTTGTTGCTGTTTTTTTTTTTTTTTTTTTTTTTTTACAGCAGACGACACGAAGCTGATGAAGACGAAAACATTTAAATAATATAATAGACTCAAATGCAATGTTTTAGTTTGACAAAAATTATCATTTAAAATGGGATTGGGTTCAATACATAACCTTTTTAATTTGTTGACGATTTCGTTACTGCTAATTATAATGAGAGGCTTTACGTTCAGTTTCAGGTTGCAAACAATTCAAAATTGTATATTTTTCTCGTGGACTAATGCCATGTCCTTCCAAAATATCATTTTCCCATCAACAATTAGAGCCCCCGCTGAAGTAGAAGGTGAACAAAGTAATTCTAGGACGGTATTTTTTACTCCGGCACTTTCAAATTTTTTTTTCTCCAAAGAATATGAGTTTTGAGAAGCTGGCATATTAATGTCGAAAACCGTTGGTGAATAGTCTGGTTCCAGGACCCTAGGAACTATCTGCAGAGATGGAAACTAATCTTGCTAGACAACGTGGTTTCACGTCGAGTACACTGTGACGAGTCCGCGTCCAAAGCACTGAGTACGAGTACATCAAGGCCGAGAACTGGGCCGAGTCCGAGTACCTAAGCCCGAGTCCGAGTCCTCGTCCGAGTACACTACAGAAATAAATAAAATAAATAAAATATACTATTAAATAAAATAAAAACAACACAACATGCAATCCAATCAACACATTTTATTAGTGTTAAAAATGCAAAAAACAAAAACAAGAATGAAATCAATGAATGAACTGGCACTGTTTGTTTTCATCATTTCTTAAAAAAGAGAAGAGAAATCATGGATAGCTGGGCACTCATGCAGTACATGTATTGACTATTGTGAGGAAACCTTTTCCAAGTAACAAACCCGATTAAGTACACAAGAAAAACCCGCGAGACTTCAAAAAGCGAGACTTCAGTTGCTGGTTATTTGTTATTTTAATTTTAAATTTCAAACTTACAACCCCCAACCTAACTCAAGATACGCCACCAGTAGCGTATCCAGCTTTTGATGTCGGGGGAGGGGGCGGGGGCAACCGCACATCCGCGCCGAAATGTAGACAATTTTTTTTCTCCGCACACTTGGCCTCTGTAAAATCAAAAATCGGGGGGGGGGGGGGGGGGGGGGGGGGGGGTGGGGCTGGTACCTATCTTCCAAATGGGGGCGCTCTTCAGTACTGAGCATTATTGTGCATACTAAAGTCTATGCCGATTTTCACGCCGGCATTGTAATGGTTTTTAGCTGGTTTCCTTTTTTGGGGGTTGATGTAAGAACTCTCCACCATTTATGGAAATACTTACTAAAAACATTCTTTCAAAACAATCTGCAAAATCCCCCCCCCCCTCTGGATACACCACTGCACGCCACTGCAGCGAGGTTAAATAGGTAGGCCCTGGTTGGAACGAGATAAAGTGCTTCAACTTGCGCATGCGCACAGAACGTAACTGGCGATTTTGAACTCAAGGCCAAGGCCGTGTCATGCGGGCTATATGTCACGCAGTCGTATTTGTCTAAACCTTGACCAGAATTAGCTGAAATGACTTTGGACTTGTGGAAATTTGGCATGATGCATTGTTTGAGCCAGGCAAAAGGCGCTGTGGATTAACTGAACACACTTGCTCGGCTGTTTGAGTTTACATCGTATCGGACTTTTAAATGTTTTGCTGAAAATCACAGTAGCACAGTACGAAAGGCGGAATTTATTACACCATTATCTTCACTAAACTACACAAGTACAAGCCAACATGGTGGAGCTAACGTCCATTGTGAGTCTTGGTTTGGTTGCTGCATTGACGTATGCAGTCTGTGTCTTGGTGCGTATGGTTCAATCGCAGCGCAGAATTAGAGGAATTTTAATAAAACACTGGCCGGGACTTCCAGACCATTGGCTTTACGGTAATCTTCACCAGGTGAGAGAATCGTTACATGGTGATCATAAAGTTTTGTAAGCGAGTTTTACGACCTGTAGTCTGAGAGATATTTGAAGACATTATTCGTCAGTTCATTGTTGTTTTTGTCCCAGAACGAAACCAACCTAGATTGCGCCAGACTGATTCACTGATTGACTGTCACGTGTGAACTTGGCGGTGCTTTCGTACTAGATTACCCTGCTACGCTAATGAATGGGCTAAATTTGGCTTATTGTGTAGACCATGATAGTGGAAAGTCATGTTGTATCAATAATTTGAATACAATTTTATGAGCTTTGAGAATAGCTTTACTACTATTATACTGGGCTTTCCTTGTTTTGTTTGGCCTATGTGTAAATGAAACCTTATGGTACAAACCTTCAAAAACGCACCTATGATACATCTCATTGTCGTTCGTTTTGCCAAGGATATTTTGGTGGTTTTTTTGGTGTTTATGCTGTGAATTTCCATATCCATGAGCAAAAGTTTGATGTCATTTTAGACAGAAACCTCAATACAGCTATTTCAGCACCACAGTTTGCCAGAATTTTTGACTTTTTGCTGCTGTAAATGTTTTTTTTTTTGGGGGGGGGGGATTCGTGGTTTGGTAAGTAGTAGCAGTAAAACCATAAGCAGATGTTTTTAATGAGTACATTTTTGAGGTTCACATTTTGAACAGAAACCACCTCAAGTGAAAAGTTTCTTCCTGAAAATGACATCACAGCAACATCACCCTCAGTTGTCAGGAAAAGCATGGAACATAAAACTAATGTTTAAAGAAGACTTTGTGCACTTTTCAAAATAAAACTAACCAAAAAGGAACGTCGAATGGTTTTCATACATGAAATGTAGAATGCTATATGAAATGCGTCCCCAGGAAAAAAATTATCGCATAAACCATTTAGGCCAAAAAAAAGTCTCCGGTTTCTGGTATGGAGCTTGCCCCAAAAGTGGTGCGGCGACGCGGCTTTTTTTTTGGGGGGGGGGCTTCAAATGTCGGCTGATGACTGCAAATGGTGCCCGACTAAACTTAGTGCAAATATATGGGAGTCCAGAGAGGCCACATAAAGCTTATTCTCGATCATAACCCCATCTAAAAAACACGTTACAATTGTGCAGCAGCAGGATTCCAGTCAAACCAGTGAGTTTGGCGGTTTTGAGACATCATCTTGTATTGAAAAAAAAAAGCTTTTTCATTTTGCCGACGCGCATGGCTACGGCGACGCGCGCGCATACCAGAAACCGGAGACTTTTTTTTTTGGCCTTTAATAGCTGGTATAGGAATTTTCACATTAGTGTTCTTGGGAACCGAAGCTATATATATCTTTTTTTCCTTTCGGATTTATAATTAAAATACTTTACAGTAAAATCTAAAATTATCCTACTTGTCAAGCTTATTATCTTCACGCTTTTGTAGCACCCTATGAGAGATCCAAAGGTTCGAGAAGCCGGTTCAGAGGAAGAGCTGAAATTGTGGCGGGAAATGGATGCCAAATTCCCGCGTGGTTTCCGCTGGTTTCAAGGACCTCTGGCTATGGGAGTGACAGCCAATCATCCTGATATAATGCGGGCAGTTATGAAGGGAAGAGGTAGGTATATAGACCATTATCATGTTGCGGCCATCTTGATTTTCTCCCATTGAAATCAACTTAACCAAAGCGAGGCTGGAAGGAAAAAGAGTCTGGTTCCTTTTTGCACAAACACATTGTCACTCAGTACTGTTATTGGATACAGGGAACACGACTGAAATGGTGGCAGCATGATAAAGGAATGTGACTTCACAATGTGTGACGTGACACGATCTAATTTTTATCAAATCAACGGTCCCTTAAGCCGCTGTCGTAGCATAGTTTAAAGGTAGAGTAGACCATTGAAGCTATCCCAAATGTAACCGACCGAGTAACATCAATTGTGAAAAGCTTCTCAAAATATGGCTCGGCAACTTTGTAATCGAAATCTGTTTTCTCGAAATACAGCGTACACAGAACGAAAAGTTCATCAGGTTAAATTGTTAAGCATCCGTCTTAAGATTTTGAACACTTTTGTCGGTTCAAATGAAAAGAAATTCACAAATTACAAATGGTATACTAGGCTATATACAAGTAGGGAAAGCAAGTAGGAACCTGTGAAATCACACGGAAATGGTACACCATTATCTAACGAGAACAACCTTGCTCACAGAGAAGACATGACTGGTACCAAATACCCTGTGAAAATATTCCGCCTGATATGAAGTCATTCGGAAGAAAACTATCATTGAAAATGGTTCAAGGAATATGTGCCAGCGATGCAATTTTTGTTAACTGCGTAACGAGACCCCAAAAAGTGCAAACATTTTCTCTGTTTTCTCAAAATATATCATGCACTGAGCTCAAACTTCAACAGATTTTAAGCAATTTTGTCGAATCGAAGATGAGGACAACAAATTGTGGAAAAATCAAAGGATTCTACTTACCTTTAAATCACAATTTGTTGATTTATTATACACGCAATTTTTTTTCCTTTCACTGAATAAATTTGATTAAAAACCATATTTTTTGTTATACCCATCGTTCCTTCAAATGCCAACAGATCCCAAGCCTACTAAGGCACTCGGTTCTGGTTACCGTTTTCTTTTGCCTTGGCTGGGCTATGGTCTGCTTCTTGCTAGTGGAGATACCTGGTTTCGTAATCGCCGCCTCATTACCCACGCATTCCACTTTGATATCCTCAAGACCTACATGACGATCTACAACAAAGCTACCGACATCTTGCTGGTGAATATCAACATTTATAATGTGTATATAGAAACATTTTACGCAGTAGCGCGGGGAACGATATTAATCATATACTGCTAAAGTTGTTGCTAGCATCTCAAGATTAATAAAACATTGTACGAATTCTGCAAGCCATTTAAAAACTTATTTCAGGTAAATACTTCCAAAAAGAGTTTCATCAAGATATACATACTATTCATCTGGATGGTAGGGATCAACACTTTGAAGGTTTTCTGTCTCCAATATATTCTTCCGAATTGATTCTGCTGCCTACAGAACAAGATGAGTGAATGTGCAGCAAGTGGGGAAAGTTTTGTGGTGACAAAGAACGTCAGCCTGTGTACGTTGGATATCTTGCTCAAGTGCGCTTTTTCTTATGAATCCGGCTGCCAAATAAGCGGGTAAGCTTATGTCTGTCAATATAGCATCTCATCTTTATTGATAATGTTGGAACAGACTTGTTTTCAGCTATTACATTTCTTTTATGCCTTCCTGCATGGAGTTTCATCGTTTGATGTGAATGTATCACTTCAAAATATTCGAAAGTGATGGCAACTCCTCTAGGTAGTGGGCAATAATTTATTTCGCTGGGCAATTACTACTAAGCGCTAGTTTTCGAAATTATATTATTCAATTTAAATTATAAAGTTTGCGGGTAACACCATGTGGAAAGAAATCTCTTCTTGGAAGAAGTGTGGTTCTGAAGAGAACCGGTTGGTTTCTCCATTGCCCCACTCACAAGGTATGCTACACACCTGCCTTGGTGTGTGGCGGTCTCGTTTTTGTACTACAGCATACCTTGCCAGTGCGGCAAGGTATACATTGGAGAAACAGGACGGGACCTCAAGACCAGAATCAAGGAACATCAAGCACACGGCAGGAAAGGAGAAATTGACAAGTCAGCCATCATCAAACACTCACACGGGCACAATCATCGCATCAACTGGGACCAAGTCCGCATTATCGCTCCGGTCACCGCGACTGGCACCTAAGACGCGTGAGAAGCAATCGAAATCCACCGCAACAACACAGTCACTCAAGGCATCGGATTCCATATCAACAACATCTCATCTCATCCAGTACCATGCATCCAACTCACCTCAGCGCATCCAACATCCTACATCCGACTCACTCCAGCACACAAGCAGCCAGAATCCTACATCAGACACACCCCAGCGCACAAGCATCAAGTCACACCCCACTCCACACGCACAGCCGTAAAACCTCCAGCATCATCCACATCTCATCACTCAACCTCGTGAGGACGGAAACAACACCCTGTCCGAAACGTCGATTTCTACAAACAAAACCAACCGGTTCTTTTTAGAACCACACTTCTTCAAAGAACAGATTTCCTTCAACATGGTGTTACCCGCCAACTTTATAATTTATCTCATCCGCCATGCAAAGCTTAAGTCATATATTATTCAAATTACTTTATTTATTTACATTGAAAGTCCTGTAACATAGTTTTCAATTTTTTTGTTATGTGCAGAGACAGTCACCCGTATGTTACTGCGGTGAATGCAATTGCTCTTGCCGGTAGAGAGCGAATATTGTAAGTCCTTGTAATAACTTTTAATAATACTCTCAAAACGGTTTGCTCAGATAAGACCTTTTTAAATTGGTATGATTTGTCAATCAAAACATGATCATGAATACATAGAATATAGTTTAATAGTACAAAGAACCTTTAATATTTCACCATGAGTGAGATCAAATCCTTTTGTCACATGCACAACACCAAAAGGTGTAACGTCTATAATGATTGGTACACGTTTTTATTTCTTTTACTACATTCAGTGAGTTTCACTTTGAGAGCCATCTTCCAACTTCAAAATACTGATCCAGTTCTTTGTTTACCTACTTCTCTTTCTCTAGCTATCCTATTCTTCATCCATATTTCATATATCATAGGACTGCAGCTGGGAAAACATTTCTCAAAAATGTAGACTTTGTTCACCAGATCGCCGATAAGGTGATCAAAGAACGGCGAGACAAACTGGTAAGCAAAGTTGTCTTTGAAAGTTTGTTTTTCTTCTTGTGTTCGATGAGCTGAATAAAATTTTGATAGTATTTTCTTTTAAACGGCGAGCAAACATTTTGGGTTCAATCAAGACACCCTTTGTTACTTCCAATCGTTTGTTGTTAGAGAGAGAAAGAGACCGATCCTGAGCCCGTGAAATCTAAAGACCAGCCCCTGGATTTCTTGGGCATCTTGCTAGCTGCCCGAGACGAAGACGGCAAGGGACTGACGGATCTAGAGATCCGTAACGAGGTGGACACTTTTCTCTTCGAGGGTCACGACACCACGGCTAGCAGCCTGACCTGGATGCTGTATGCCATGGCAACCAACCCTGAACATCAGAGGAAAGTCCAGGAGGAAATTGATGAAGTGATGGAAGGCAGGGAATCGGAGGAAATTCAATGGTAAGTCTACTTGGGCCATTTGCCGTGTTTCAGCTCTCTGTCCTTACCACAAAAGACTAGGTTGAGCAACTGCAGCAATTTACTATTTGCTACACCTCTAATAATCATGAGTGTTTGCCTCTTGCTATTTAGGGAGGACCTTGGCAAGTTCAACTACTTGATTCTGTGTCTCAAGGAAGCCATGCGACTTTACCCTCCAGTGCCAATGATCCAGCGTATTGTTGCAGAGAAAGACATCATGGTCCACGACAGGTTGATTCCTAAGGGCGCGTTGGTAAATTTGAACATCTACTCTCTCCACCACAATCCAGAGATTTGGCCGAATTCCTTGGTAAGTCACGAAAATATTGTACCCAAAGAGGCGTTTAACACTCACTCCATCTTGTGAATTTTAAATTACACTAGATAGTTCTGTTTCACCAAGTCATTTCATACTTCATTTCCATTGATGCAGGAGTTCATACCGGATCGTTTCACACCGGAAAATACCAAGAATATGGATCCCTTCGCTTACTTGCCATTTTCGGCAGGTCCAAGGTAAATGATTGATGGAGTTGTGTCCCTTAATCCCCCCCCCCCAACACACACACATCAGCATATTATAGCCACCCTCCCTTCGTGGTAAAGTGTTGATGATTTTTTTTTGTCACGAGAGTTTCTAAGAGAGAGACCTGCCATGTACATTTTGTACCCTTACTAATTCATTGATTGTTTTGCTGTTCAGGAACTGCATTGGACAGAACTTTGCCCTGAATGAGGAGAAGGTGATACTAGCTCGAGTTCTGAGAAGATTTCACATCGAGTTGGATCCCGACCACAAAGTGGCCGCCAGATTGCAGTTGGTTTACAAGGCAACCAACGATATCAAGCTTAAACTGAAACCTAGGTTTTGATCCAATAATCTGGCATCAAATTTCCTCGGATCAGCTGATTTCCTCTTAAATTGCCATATCTGCATTTAAAAATTTAAAGAAAAAAAACCGCTGTGTAAATCTTCTGAAGTCTTAGTGGTAGTTTATTACAATAATATGCCTAATTTATGTAAGGCCAAAAAAAAAAGTCTCCGGTTTCTGGTATGGAGCTTGCCCGAAAAGTGGTGCGGCGACGCGCCTTTTTTTTTTTTTTACCTGTTTTTTTTTTTTTTTGGCTTCAAATGTTGGCTGATGACTGCAAACGGTGCCCGACTAAACTTAGTGCAAATATATGGGAGTCCAGAGAGGCCACACAAATCTTATTCTCGATCATAACCCCATCTAAAAACACGTTAAAATTGTGTAGCAGCAGAATTCCAGTCAAACCAGTGAGTTTGGCGATTTTGAAACATCATCTTGTATTGAAAAAAAACTTTTTGATTTTGCCGACGCGCATGGCTACGGCGACGCGCGCGCATACCAGAAACCGGAGACTTTTTTGTTTTGGCCTAAGATAAAGATCATTGCTCATGTGGACAACGCCTCCTCCCTGTCATGGTCATTACGGTTTAAAGGTAGTATACACATGAAGGTAGTATATACATACATGTACATTAACATTTTGCTTTTGCTGCAATTTCCAGAAATGGTCGGATTTGGGGGTTAGTACTTTTCAGCAAATATTGTTACACTGACCTATTTAAAGTTTTGTGTTTACCGACTCTGGAAAAACCAAGAAGAAATGCTGTCCTTGTAGCCTGGGTTCCTACCCTACTTCAGACAAAACGGAACACTTTATATACGTCAGGGAATTGTCCTGTCAAGGAACCAGACAACTGAATTTGTTAAATTGGGGGCAGAAATTGAAAATACGTCAGTTTTCCAACGATGGTCAGCCTACCATGGCTGAGTGAAAATGGCTACAAAATGTCCACTTTTCGTGAAACTGACAGCACAACTAGGTGCCAAGATTTTACAGGATGTATTGGAAGCTATTATTCACTTACATTCAAGTAAGGTATTTCATAATAATTTGGTAGTTTGGTATATTGTTATCTTTACAAAATGTTATATACCTTTAAGGTACGCTTTTACTGACGTTGGATACTTCATGCTAATTTGTTCCGACTTACTGATTTACGAATATTGTCAGCTTAAAAATGTGTTTAGTTCTAATCTGGTACCATGACCTTTACTTTTTTGATTTCTGATTGGATAAATTTTACTTAACCAGTGACCGAGAGAGCTCCTACGCAGGCGCATGGTATGTAAATTATGGCGATGAGGCTGATGAGCTAACCACAATGGCCAATGGACGGAATTATACGTCCACATGCCACAAAATAATAAAACACTATGTCACTTTGAGGTTAATCATTCTGCATTTTATTGAAATAATAGGCCTATACATGTAGTTCATTTCCAAAGCTGTTCATTTAATGAGTACATAAACAATATCAAATCTGGTTATACATGCAACTATAATTATGCACACTGCTGTTTGTCCCCCAAAAGAGGTTACACTGTTAACTGTTCTGAAGGGGCAAAATATCACAATGCGTCACCGTTCAGGTTCCACGAAGAGCCACACATGTCTGAAATGACCATTTGTACATGTTCTCCCGATTTCGATGTTTTTCACCATTTCGCTTTAAAACAACGTGCTTAACCATGCAAGGGGCAGGCATCTCAATCAATTAGTGCATTTTGCGTGTTCACGAAGAGACACGAACATTATTTCCCGTTTGAATGCGTACAAAACTGGAAGGAAAGGCGTATAAGAAGGTTTAGTGAGGTTTTCGTTTTCACTAAGAGCCACACATCTTTATTACGGGGCCGTATCATAAGTCCGACGCCTCATAGGTCTGACGCCTCATAAGTCGTCGGACTTATGAGACATAACATTGATTTATTCCGCCTCATAGGTCCGACGTCGGAAAAACGAGGCGTTTAATTTGTCGGACCTACGAGGCGTCGGAGCTATGAGGCGTCGGAGCTATGAAGCGTCGGACTTATGAAGCGTCGGACCATGAGGCGTCGGACTTGCGGGCCTTTATTTGGTTAGGGGATGCGATTTTGTCGGACTTATGAGGCGTCAGACTTATGAGCGGACCCCTTTATGACATTTGTGCGTGCGTATTAAGGGTGCTCCTTCCATTCCGATGGAAAACACATTGGAACAGAAAGGGCCTAAAATTGATGTAGGGAAACGTGGATTTTTGTTTTCACTAACAGACATCTTTACTTATTAATTTTGGCTAATTAATTATTGTGGTGATTCTAAATACTGGGTTTACTAAAAGTTTAACTTTTACAATAGTAGGAACTTCTCTTGCGATTATCTCGAAAAAGTTTGTTCTTTCTTTAAAATACACATGTGTGGCTCTTCTTGAAAACGGTGACATGAGACTGTATTACATGTATAATATTGGGATTTACATGTCGAGATAAATTACATTTAGTGTTGGGCAATCACATTTGCATAATTATTTTCGAATGTATACATTTAATTTTTAAATAGTACAGCGTATGTTGTGTATAAGTTTAGCTGTAAAAAGGGCATAAGAAACAATTTATTAGCCTAAACTAGAAAAGAAATCACAAATTAATAATAGATACATGTAGGCTACATGTATAATACCATTAGTTTTGGCCTGCTTTTTCAACAGTTGCTTTATTTGGTAAACTAAAAAAATAATTCAAGTACAAACTCGTCATTTATACACCCAGCGCATAAAAGACCGTCACGCTTAAGTGTTTCTGACCAAAGTTCGTCCATTAACGTTGGCTGGCAAGGGCGGCAATGGTTCATGATGAGAAAAATCAATACTATAGATCATAGATAACGGTAGAAGCCAATTGCCAAGGTCTTTTGATGATCAATGGTTTATCTGGGTAAAGGTGCGTCAGGAAATGGCAAAGTCATGATCGAAGACGCGTTGCGACCCTTGGTACATGTATAATAGGCCTATACCCTACTTACTTATGAATTAGTCTGGTTCGTTATTTAGGCTACACAATGAACACCCAGCCTAAAAGACCGTCACACTTTAGTGTTTCTGGCCAAAGTTCGTCCATGTAACGTTGGCGGGCAAGGGCGGCTCTGGTTCATGACGAGAAAGATCAATACTATAGATCATAGATAACGGTAGAAGCCAAGGTCTTCTGATGATCAATGGTTTATCTGGGTAAAGGTGCGTCAGGAAAAGTCAAAGTCATGATCGAAGACGCGTTGCGACCCTTGGTACATGTGCACTATACCCTACTTTGTACTTCTGAATTAGTCTGGTTCGTTATTTAGGCTACACAATGAACACCCAGCCTAAAAGACCGTCACACTTGAGTATTTCTGGCCAAAATTCGTCCATGTAACGTTGGCGGGCAAGGGCGGCTCTGGTTCATGACGAGAAAGATCAATACTATATATCATAGATAACGGTAGAAGCCAAGGTCTTCGATGAACAATGGCTTTTCTTGGTAAAAGTGTTCGTCAGAAAATAATGTCAAAGTGACTACAAAGACGCGATGCGAAGTTGCGAACCTTGGTATACAATCATGTACACAAGGCTATACCTTACTTTGTACTTACATAAGTTAATCTGCCTCCTTTGTTTCCCGGACCAAACGATTCCGACTATTCAGTCTGATGAATTTTAGGTCATGTAGCCGTCAGTGTCACGTGACCAAAACGGGCAGAAATGCCTACCGTTTCCGAAATGCATTTCGTAGTCTATACTCTCGGATAGCGCCCTGGTATTTCCGGGTATAAAACTGGTTTTATACAAAAATTATAAAAAGAGCTGATAATTAATATTGGTTGCATTCAGGGGCGGCGGAACGCTTTTCAAACTGGACGGTGGGGGTAACACCAAAAAGGGCACTTATCCAGAAAGTGTGAAAGTGAGAGCCCAACCTCGTCCCCAGGGTGTCGAGCAGTACGCACCCACCACTACCTGCTCTCTCACTTAGAAACGAGGTTGGAAATAATGTAAGCACTGGGGACGAGGTTGGTGAGAGCCCTTCGGCCTCCGCACTGGTGGATCAAAAACTCATTTTTGGGGGGGGGGGGCGGGGACGTTTCCCCCCCCCCCCAAAAAAAAACGTGGGTCCACAAATTCACAGCGTGGTTCGGGCTCCGAAAACAATGGCTTGTAGATGATGCTCTGTGGTGCGATCTGAAGCATGTTTCTGAACACTTTTAACCATTCTTTTAATAAATGGTGGTGTACGTAGCTGTGTTATTTTTTTTGCGACGTCACTAGAATTTTTTTTGGGGGGGGGCATGGTTCCGTTGACCCCCTTGAATCCGTCCTTGGGCCTTCGGCACACCGCCCCCCCCCCCCTTTCGCCCCGGCAGTATACCTCTCTGGGTACGCCCATGAATTTGACTAATTATGTAGAGAGACCATTTTTTTTAATCGCGAGAGGGGCACTGTTGCTTTTGATGGCCAGCTCCGACAGAGGCCATTTTCTTCGCAGGAGGAGCACTATTATTTTTAAAGGCCACTTTTCCATGAGAGGTGGCACAAGTTTAATGGTGCGAGCGGGGCACTGATAATATTGTGCTTTCGAGGGGCAGTTTTCCATCTTGAGAATGTATCGCGAGAGGAGTACTATTGTATTTTATGGCCAATATCCCATCTCGAAAGGGGCACAATGTTATTATTACGAGAGGGGTATTTGTACTTTCGAGGGGTAGTATCTCCAGAAGGTGCACAACATTAAGGCAAGAGGGGCATTTTTCTATTACAACAGAGGAGACAATTTATTTGTAGCGCCCGATGATTTCATACGTGTGCGTTTGAGGGACAGTGTTGTTTCCATCTCGAGGGGTCACAATAACCGTGATTGGTACACTTTTGTAGCCCTGGGAAAATCTGGGGTGCAAGAACCCCCCCCCCCCAACCACACGCACACACACCACACACCCGGTTCTGACGCCCCTGGTTGACTTGAAAGTCAATGACGACCTTTGCACTCGGATCGTAGGAGGGGCGAGCTTTGCTGCGTCATGTACTATTTTGAATCTGACGCAGTTATAGAGGTTTTCCAACACTCGGTGTCGTCTCCATTTTGGCTTCGCCTGCTATGTTGGTCCCTAACTTTGAAGATTCCAGCTGAACATTAGTCAATGCTTTCTTACAGAAATATCAAACTGTATGAAATGTGAAGCAAGTGTTTTTTAATTCATTTTTAAAAATTTAATTATTCCATTATAGCCCAGGGTACAAATGCAAGTATACGTATCTCAGAAATATTAAAGAAAAAACAGAGAGGATGCAAGCCGATCATGACAGAGTGAGGGAATGGCTGGGAACGATTGCACGCCACCAGAAGCGGACATGATGATAGGGGCACCAAGGAGGCTGCCTATGAGGTGGAGAAATTTGTGTTAATGTTCAACCCTGCTAAGAAGAAAGGCATCTCTCCTGAACTCATGTCCCACTGGGAAGGCCCTTATCTAATCCTCAAGCGGTTGCAGGCGCGGTTCTAGAACCAATATTTTGGAGGGGCTAGCACGGTGGATCCAGAATTTTTTTCAGGGAGGCGTGCTGAAATATAGATCGGTTATTTTTTCCAGACACTTAGGCCTCCGAAAATCAATAGGGGGGGGGGTGGCTAATGCAATATTTTCAATGGGGAGCGCCAATAAAATCCTAAAATCATTCACAACTAATGCACCCTTGTCACGACTATTTCTTTAGGGGGTGACCGTTCGCATGTACATCACAATCCTTCTTTTTGCTAATGCAATTTTTTTTTTTACGGAATTTATTATGGGGGGGGCTAGACGAAATTTTGGGGGGGCTACAGCCCCCCTAGCCCCCCTGTAGAACCGCGCCTGAGCGGTTGTCTGAGTTTACCTTCAGAGTGCAATGAGCACAGGGGGAAGCAGGTGATGCGTGCACGACGGCCTCAACCCGCTGAGACCTATCAGTGAGACAAGACTTGAACCAATTCAGCATCAATCCACAAATCCCATACTTAATTTCTGTAAGAGAACACAGTGATTCACAGGAGATCGGTGATTCACCAAGAACTAAAGAACAACGTAGGGTCAATGGTATGTTTGTATAAATTGTCCTAAAGATACCCTAAAATACAATTTCTTTTGTTCTGTAAAGGTAAAAACATGCCTACCCCCAAACCTCAGAAATTCCCAATTTTAAACATAATTTTTTAAAATCCTTAAAAAAAAACAATTAAAAAAAACCCACCCTGAAATCTGTTAATGTCCCGACAAATAATACTGAAATCAGGAAGTCTGATTTGGCAACAAATCGGGAAGTCTGATTTGGCAACGCAATGAAGCTTTAAAAGCTCAGCGCATTTTTAATACCGTGCTGGGGATGGATCTCTCATGATGCCATGTGGACTTGAAAAAAGCTATTTTTGGTTAAAAATTGTCATGGTCCCAGCTGTTAGTGCTTAAAAAAGTCTGTTGATTCGCCTTTTCGAATGAGACCAATGACTTCTTCCATGTCACAGATTGAGTCGAACATGCCCTCAGCGTGATCATTCTGCAGTGCAAATTCTTGCAACTTGTCCAGGTATTGCATGGCTTCTGCTATGGAGACAGCTGAGCGGGGGGTTGGGGATTCATATTCATGTTTAATATTGTTAACTTTTGCTACGCTGGAGGATACTGTATCGTCGGCGAGCCCCATGGTGCATTGCACATCTGCGTCAACTGCGGCGTAAGATTCGAGCGTTATTTCCTGTGGAATATCCATCCCCGCATCTCTCAGTTGATCAAAGAGGTCCCTGTCTTCAGTGGCGGCGTTGATGTCAGCGTCAGGCTCGGCTGTTTCGGTGTCCTGGGCAGTGGCTTTCTTGTTATGAAAGCCAGCAAGTTCAAAGCAGTGAGTGATGGTGCTTTCCTTGACCTTTTTCCAGGATTTCTTGAGGAGAAACATAGCATCCAACACGGTGGGGTTGTACTTCTCCTTTTTGTTCACTGTTGCAAGGAGCGATGTGAGGAGTTGGCGGCGGTAGTGCATTTTCAGATTTTGAATGACGCCCTGTTTCATGGGCTGGAGTTGAGCTGTCGCAATGGGGGGAAGAAAGACCAGAGTTACGCTCTTCAAATCAGTGATGCGGGGATGTGCAGGACACTTGTCAATGATGATAGCGATCTTTCGCTTTTTCTTTTGGTACAGTTCGTCGACGTTATGAGCCCATGCTTCAAAGATGTCAGACGTCATCCATGCTGTTTTGTTTGCCTCATACTGCGTTGGTAGTGACTTCACGTTAGCCAAACACTGTGGCTTCTTTGACTTGCCAATGACGAGCAGAGGCAGTTTCTCGCTTCCGTCCATGTTGGCGCACACCATGGCTGTTAGACGTTCATTACTTCTCTTACCTTCACTCAAGTCTTCCCTCTTGAATGTTAGCGAGTGGTTGGGAAGGCGACGATACAAAAGGCCGGTCTCATTGGCATTAAAAATGTCACATGGTTCGTACACAGACAGGAGTTGACGTATGCTGGTTTCCAACCAATATTGCATCATTTCTGACGTTTCAGTAGCAACCGCTCTAGCAACAGCATGGAAGGTGATGTTATGTCGCATCTTAAAACCAACCAACCATCCATCAGTGCATATGAAGTTAGGAAATCCTATCTTCTTGGCCAGATATCTCGCCTTTTCTTTACAGATCGGCCCCGACACTGGAATGTTCATGGCACGTGCTGCCTTGTACCACGTCAGCAAAGCTTCTTCCACCTCGGGAATTGCAGCCTCTCTCATGCGCTTCCTTGCTGGAGCAACAGATTGGTTTTGGAACTGCTCCAACACCATTCCCTTGTTCTTCATGATAGTACACAGTGTGGACGGGTGCATTCCCCATTCCTTAGCGATGTCAGTCTTGCTTTTAAAGCCTCGATTCTCAACTTCTGCGATGAATTGAACCTTCTCAGCAATTGGCAAGGTCTTCCACCTCCTGGCTGTTGTCTCCACTGTCGCTGATTGGGCACTTGTAGTCTCACCCCTGAAAAATATCAAAGTGAAAGGACACCCTTTTTTAAAGTTTCAAGCAACGAGTTTGGAATGTCTCGCATCCTCAAAGACTGTTATGCTGTCAAATGTTCACTACACTAAGCCAGCTTCTGGGTCTGATTGGACACCCAGAGTGCAAGCTGCAATTGGGCCAGCGGTAGCAATCAGGCTAACTCAAAAACCAGGCCTGCAACATCCTCAAAGGTCTCCAATGCGGGCACGTGGCCCAGCACAGAGCCAAGAAACTTGCCGCAATTGGCCAGCCGGTGTGCAGGCTACCATTGGGCCAACGGCAGTGACTTGAAAGCCAGGATTTGTTGTGATTCAGGCTGGTTATTGCGAATAGTCAAATTGCAATGACAACATGCACACTGTGTCCCCAAGTGAAAAGACAGCGCGCGTTGGACAGTAGTGACTCCTGAGAAAGTATGGCAGCGGTTTCTTTTGGACTAGCCTGAGGCAATGGTGGGGGTCTTTTGAGTTGGGGGAGGGGGGGGGGGTTCATGTAAATATGATGCTATTCTTTAGATGGGTATGAAGTATTACTTCATAAACATACTTTTGAGCTTTTTGAGTTATGGGGAGTCTACTGTATTGCTTCACAACAAGCTGGACACCCCTTGACAGATTTAGTATAAAGAACATGCCCATGTATTTCAGCACAGTGACAGACAAGGGAGGATTCAGGAGGCTTCCCAGCCAACAAAGCCTAAGGAGTTATAGTGACGGCGAGGGTTAGTTTCACATTGCTGTAGTCAAGTCCATCACATTTTCGGTAAAAAGTAAATTACAAGTCCGAATAATATCAACAATAATAGTGGGTATTTATAAAGCGCACGTATCCACCAGGACTGGTGCTCATGGTGCTCCATCATTATTACCCCTGCTCATTGGGCCCATGAAACATTCCAAGTACCATCTCAGCTCCCTGGGGAGTATACAGCTCGATGCTGCCATTTTAGCGTAAAGCAGCTAAAATCAACCACAATAACCATCTCTGCCCTCACAGGTACCCATTTACTCCTGGGTGGGGAGAAGCAATGAGTGACAAAGTGCCTTGCCCAAGGGCACATGCACCATGACCCCAGGCTGGACCCGAACCCACAACCTGCAGCTTTACCGCGGACCATGAGGCCACAGCACTCCCCAAGTCCTTCTCACAAGTCCAGTCATAAGAAACAAAGGGTAAACAACAACAGAAGAATCCTTAAGTCAAAGTTCATTTGAACAGCTTCCGACTTGACTTGAGACTGGAGAGCTTGTGATGAATTTGTGAGGAACTTGTGATGGACTTGTGATGGACTTGTGAGGGACTAGCCAGGGACTAGCCAGGGACTTGTGAGGGACTTGTGATGGAATTTTGAGAGTCTTGTGTGGACCTGTGATTGACTTGACTACAACACTGTGGTTTCATGCAAGAATGCATTTAAAACCAAAAGAAAGAGACGAGCCTCACTTGGTAGCCGGTTTGAGAAAGCAGGCCTCGCAGCAGTACTTGCTGCCAGGCCTGGCGGCTTTGACACAGCCTTGCCCGTAGCACTGGGGCGAGTCCTCCTCTGCCGTTGTGTGAAACTGCCGGACTCGCTTGAATTTTGGCTCATCGATGGTGGGCTTCTGCTGGAATTGCTCAAGCTTCTCTGGTTCTTTCTGAAGGACAGGGCAGGGAGAAACGACAAGTGTGAAATCGAGACAAATTAAATAAAGTGTCTTGCCCTGCACCAATGGGAATTCTTTGCGTAAATCCTACGCATGACACAGGTTCTGCTCAGTTTCAGATACTTTGACTGTTGGTGAGCTTGTGACCTGGCCTCCTGATGCTTAACTGAAATTTTAAAAACCCAGTCTTTCCCAACCCAAAAATATGGCTAACCATGCCACTATTTATGTCTGATGTTATCGTATGAAATGACAAGGACAATATATATTTCCCTTTAATGTGATGCAAGTCCATGGCAGGTTACTCCCTGCAAAATGCCGGCACCCTTTCATGCTCCTGGATCGAGAAAGGCAAGTGGGGATGAAGTGGCTCGCCCAAGGACACAAAACACAGCCTGAAACAAGATTTGAACCCCTGAGCCCACACCCTAACCACTAGGCCACACTCCCCACCCTCCTCCGAGTGAACAGACCAAACATCAGCTTGGGACGGACTGTGAATTGAATGCTGTTTTTCCGTGCCAGACTCACCTGTCTCCCTTTGCCTTCCCATTGTCTCTCCTTGTACTTTCTCTTCTTCTCTATTGCAGGGTCCATCTCAGGTCTTGTGGAGTGGCCAAAGTGATCCACTAAGCTGGCATCAACAGTGGGAGGAGGTTTCTACCAATTAACACAAACAAAATAGCAAAAACTAAATATCTAAATACCCCCAAACCCTTACCCAAAATGACAATTTACACATAGCCCTCCTACTGCAAAGTAAATGGTCAGAAAATTATGTAGAACGCTTCAAACTCTTTTAGATTTTCTCATGCAAAGGGTTTTTGAGGCATTTTTACTGGGCTACGTCAAAGGACTCACGGCTGGACTTGTGAATGGACATGCGACGGGACTTGCGACTGGACTTACGACTGGACTTATGACTGGACTTGCGACTGGACTTATGACTGGACTTATGACTGGACTTGCGATTGGACTTGCGATTGGACTTGTGACTGGACTTGTGACTGGACTTGTGACTGGACTTGTGACTGGACTTGCGACTGGACTTGCGACTGGACTTGCGACTGGACTTGCGACTGGACTTGCGACTGGACTTGCGACTGGACTTGCGACTGGACTTGCGACTGGACTCACGGCTGGACTTGTGAATGGACATGCGACGGGACTTGCGACTGGACTTACGACTGGACTTATGACTGGACTTATGACTGGACTTGTGACTGGACTTGTGACTGGACTTGCGACTGGACTTGCGACTGGACTTGCGACTGGACTTGTGACTGGACTTGTGACTGGACTTGTGACTGGACTTGTGACTGGACTTGTGACTGGACTTGCGACTGGACTTGCGACTGGACTTGCGACTGGACTTGCGACTGGACTTGCGACTGGACTTGCGACTGGACTTGCGACTGGACTTGCGACTGGACTTGCGACTGGACTTGTGACTGGACTTGCGACTGGACTTGTGACTGGACTTGCGACTGGACTTGCGACTGGACTTGCGACTGGACTTACGGCTGGACTTGTGAATGGACATGCGACGGGACTTGCGACTGGACTTACGACTGGACTTATGACTGGACTTACAACTGGACTTATGACTGGACTTGCGACTGGACTTGTGACTGGACTAGCGACTGGACTTGCGACTGGACTTGTGACTGGACTTGTGACTGGACTTGTGACTGGACTTGTGACTGGACTTGTGACTGGACTTGTGACTGGACTTGCGACTGGACTTGCGACTGGACTTGCGACTGGACTTGCGACTGGACTTGCGACTGGACTTGTGACTGGACTTGCGACTGGACTTGCGACTGGACTTGCGACTGGACTTGTGACTGGACTTGCGACTGGACTTGTGACTGGACTTGTGACTGGACTTGTGACTGGACTTGTGACTGGACTTGCTACTGGACTTGCGACTGGACTTGCGATTGGACTTGCGATTGGACTTGTGACTGGGCTTGCGACTGGACTCGTGACTGGACTTGCGACTGGACTTGTGACTGGACTTGTGACTGGAATTGACTTTATCCCTGCAGTTGACCACTTTAAATCGTAGTACCACTTAAAAGTGTAGTCAAATAGAAAAGTTTGCTCCTAGGTTGTCACCTACCCTGGTGTAGAGCTCAGGAAAGCCGCTCTGTGAGTTGGTATCTGTGTCCATGTTGGTTGTCTTCCTGGATTCTGACTGGTTAACCATACGTTGCTTCCTCAGAGATGTCTGTATGGGCGGGGGAAAGGAGAACGATTAACGTATCTTTGCTTCATGACACACAGGATCACTTGCACTTATCCCAAAATTTAAATCCACGGAATTATTCTCAACAAGCTTACTTGGATTACAGGTCATACTGGTATTGAACACCCTGTGAAATTATTCCATCTGGCTTGCTATCATTCAGAAGAAATGAGGAAATATAGGTGATTTCAAATGATCAGTCAATTGACTAATTTTTGGAAATAAGAGTGCTTTGGACAAAATCGTGTTTCGTTGTCAAAAGGTGATGAATGGTTTGTTAGTTTTATCACAATAAGTGTAATACACACTGAGCAGAAATTCAACAGGTTATCGTTTGAATATTCTTCTTGGGATTTTGAGTGTTATTATTGTACAAAATGCATGAAAAGCAAGTGACCCTTGTTTGTCTATAAATGCAAAATTAGCATAAATATGGGTCAGAGCAGCGGACCGATATAATAAATAATATATTTATACATTTATGTTGGGCAAATTCCATAAGAATAATGATCAAATGCGCATCACAATTATTACCCCTGTTCATCATGAATGAGACACTACAGCAGTTCGAGATCCGTGCAGAATGGTTTGTACCTTCACAGGTACCCATTTATACTCCTGGGTGGAGACAGGCAATTGTAGTAAAGTGCCTTGCCCAAGAACACATGCACCATGTTCCCCGTCAGGGTTTGAACCCATGTACCTCGGCACACAAGTCAAACACTGTAACCATTGAACCATAGCACCCCTCTACTGCACGGATTACTTACAAAGGACAATCGAATGCACTGTTTGAACCGACACTTCTGTCTTTGTTTGTTCTGGCCACCAAACTTCGTCTTATCCTGAAAAAAATAATGGAGGAAACTTCATCTTGAGCAGGTAGTCCTTTCGGGAAGAATTCCATCACTAATTATTCCCTGCAGTGACGTATCAGCCATCAGAAAATGATAACATGTCCTAAAAGTTAAATTTAGCAGGGGAAAAATTGAAGCATTTACTGAGAAAACACTTCAGCATTTTCAGACCAGTCTAACATGCCTTAAGCACAGGGTGTCAAGTGATGTCCAGGTAAGGACATTTTTGCGTCCTTTCAATCACGATCTCTGAAATGCACAACAATATTTTACATTCATAAAATTTGAAAAAATATTAGATTTGATGCGACACTGCATTTGTGGGTTTACAAATAAGTCATAACTTTGTACTTCTGAAATTAAACAAAAATCTCAAACGGTTCTAAACATTTGAACACTTCTTTCCCATAACTGATGACGACAGACGCCATTATGATGGAAATCAACTCATATCTCAACAGCATTATTAACCTTAAGACTAAGAAAGTTGCGGCAGTATACAAAACTAGCTGCACTTACCAGACAGAAATCACACTTTCCACAGTCGTTGACAACCTTGCAAGGCCCACACTGACCACATCGCTTTGGTCTCCTCTGCTGCCTCTGATGAAAGAAAACGGGATGACAATAAAATCAAAAGAATTAAATGGAATAACTACTGATGATCAAAATATTCCTATTTTAACAGGATAGCACCATCAGTTGTGTAACAACTGTTTTCCTGGCTGAATAGCAAATAAGGATATTAGTTTAAATGAAGAGTAACATGGGTATGTTTTAGTGTGCATATAATTCACATTATGGACCAGCTTTGGGCCAGTGAGGTGGCTGGGTGTTATAGTTGTGTTATTACACTTCATACATATTTTATGAGCCAAACTCTGTACTTTTATTGGTCAACATTCTATGTAAAATGAATTGGTGAATGTAAAATCAGCCATTTAATTATTGGAAATGCAAATGATCCTATATGCTTTTAAGTGTGAAATTTGAGCAAATATGCATCAAGCGAACCAATAGCATTGCAGGGATTACTTACATTGGCCAATCGGACGTACTTCTTTTTCAGTTTGATCTGGCCACTGTACTTATTCACATCCTGAAAAAAAAAGGAAGGAAAGGCTATTTTGGTCTTGTGGTAGAGCATAGGATTCATGATCGAGAGATGGTGTGTTCGAGCCCCGCCGTGGCCATGCGTGTTGTGCCCTTGAGTAAGGCGCTTTACCTCAATTACTCCTCTCAACCCAGGTGTTAGGTACCGGCATTTTTCAATGCCTGGGAAGGTAACAGACTCGCTGTGGAGGAGGTTTGGCGATCCCCCCACAGCAGTATTTCAAGGACTCGGGTCTGGCCCAATTGCTTCGAAAGAGAGATAGGCACTCTGTTCCTGTAATCACAGGTTCGTCCCTTCACCTTATTAGTTTGATAAGGTATATTTAAAAAAACTTGGAAAAATATAGTGACATCTGGTGTGACACTTAAATATTTGGATTAACAAACAAGTTATTACCTTGTTGTTTTGAAAATAGACGAAAATCTTAAACACTTCTAAACACTTAACACTCTATCGGTCAGAGCAGTGGACTGACAGCATTGGAGGGATTACTTACGCTGCCAAATTGGACGCACTGTTTGAACCGACATTTCTGTTTAAGTCTGTTCTGGCCACCAAACTTCTTCTTATCCTGAAAAATAAAAATAAACGAAAGCCCATCTTGAGAAAATAGTCCTTTCCATTACAATCTCTTCCAAATAATGCACAACGATTTTCACATTCAACAAAATTGGAAAACTGTTATGATATCCGATGCTTGGTTTAGAAACAAGTTATCAAGTTGTACCCCTTAAAACAGACAAAAATGTAAAACCGTTTTTTAATATTCAAACACTGCTATCCTATACTTCACAACAGACGACTCCATTTATCATGGAAATCAACTCACGTCTAAACAGCATTGGTAACCTTAACATTAAGAAAGTTGGGTCAATATACAAAACTAGCTGCACTTACCAGACAGAAATAACATTTTCCACAGTCGGTGACTACCCGGCAAGGCCCACACTGACCGCATCGCTTCGCATGCCACTGATGAAAGAAAACAGGATGATACTAAAGATCAAAAGAGTTAAATGGAACAAATACTGATGATATAATTATTCTTATTTTACAAGGATAGTGCCATCAATTGTATAAAAACTGTTTTTGCAGTGGGATAGAAGCTCAACAATCGTCCCATCTTTCTGTTAGTCCGTTAGTAACAAACACTGACATTGTCTGTTGCTCCTACAAATTCTGACAGATTTCAAACAAAATTTGTCAAAAGTATCAGTAGCCCAGCCCGCGTAATTTTTTTTTCCTAGGAGGGTTAGGTGCAATGTCATGAATAATTCAGTTTTTCCTTTGAATCATGCAAGACTTAGGTTCTCGTTCTATTTTCCCCTTAATTTAAAATTATCTCAGTGATAAATTTGGAGAAGAAAAATAGCCGATGAAAATGAGCAGCGACGACGTGGATTCGAACCAGGGATCTTTGTATCCATAAGCTCATCTCGCTATCCACTAGGCTACTGTGTGGTAGCTCGACGACAACCGTTCTTTAAAATGCTTTAATGTATTGTAACTAGTTGAGTAACTAACAACAATGCTGTTGATGTCATTGTCCGTTCTCATGGATAAACATGAATTATTCATAACATTGCCCCTAACCCTCCTAGGAATAAAAATTACACCCCCAGCCCCAACGTGTCACATGACCAAACTGGAGTCAAAGGTCATCATTGGACCACTGGGGTAACAAATCTGATCTTTTTTTTTAACTCACAACACTACTCCTTCCAGAAAGTACATGGCACAATCACGTGACTCAGGCATGAAACATAAATTAGTTGGCCTGAAGCTTCCGCGATATTTCTGATCGAGCTTGTTCCTGACCGAATAGCAAATAAGGATATTAGTTGAGCAGATTTCAGATCAGCTTCTGCTGAATTTTGAACATTCTTCTTGGGATTTTGAGTGGTGTTATTATTGGGAACAAACAAACTGCATGAAAAGCAAATAATCCTATATAACTTTAAACGCACAATTTGCGCAAATATGGGTAAGAGTGGGCCAATAGCATTGCAGGGATTACTTACACTGGCCAATCGGACACACTGTTTCAACCGACACTTCTGTCTCAGTTTGTTCTGGCCACCATATTTCTTTCTATCCTGAAAAAAAATTGCACAAAAGTACGTCTTGATAAGGTTGGCTTTTCCATCACGATCTCTGAAATGCACAACAATTTTCTCATTTAAAAAAAATTGGAAAACTGTTTATATGACCTCTGATGCTAAACTTGATGTTTGGAATTACAAACAAGTTATTACTTTGTACTTTAGAAAACAGACGAAAATCTCAAAACACTTCAAAACATTTAAACACTTTTAACTTGTCGACAACAAATTCCATTATCATGGAAATCAACTCATGTTCAAGAGCATTATCATCAACCTTAACTCTAAGAAAGCTGGGGCACTAAAATGGAACTAGCTGCACTTACCAGACAGAAATCACACTTTCTACAGTCGTTGACTACCTGGCAAGGCCCACACTGACCGCATCGCTTTGATTGCCTCTGATGAAAGAAAACGGAATGACAGTAAGATCAAAAGAGTTCAATGGAACAAATACTGATAAGAATATTCATATTCAACCCTAACCCCTTGGGCTCTTTTACTAGAAAGTATCCTGAATCCGTCAAAATCCATCAATTTTGCCATGCAAAACAAATTTGGTGGCCAGTGAGTCCATCAGATTCCACCAGTTAGGTGAGGGTAAATCTGTTGACATCCTGAATCCGCCAAACTTTAAAGCTCAATATAGAGGTATCCTAAATCCATCAAATCCTGCAGTTCCGCTCTGCTTACAATCCTGAATCAATCAAAATCCTCCAGTTTGTGCAATATGGAGGTATCCTGAATTCACAAGAACAGCCCTCATCAGTTGTATGAGAACTGCTCTCCCTGAGGTTATTAGTGCAGCAGTTGTTGGTTATGGTCACAACTTTGTGCATACGAGTCATAATACAGACCAATTTTGGGCCTTTAAAGTACTTGGGTGATATTATACAAATAACAAACGTTTGTGAGTGCGATGGTAAGAATAATTTCATGAGGTGACAGATTGAATGTTCTATTCCATGAGGCGAAGCCGAGTGGAATAGAACATTCAATCTGTCACCTCATGAAATTATTCTCCCCATCGCACGAACGTAAAATATTCATTATTTGTTTTATACAACACCTGAATAAATTCTCGTCATTTGATTGGTAAATTATACACTACAATTTATTTTGATTTTAAAGATGTTGAACTACCCCTTCATGAAAATGTTTGAACCCAATGCTGTAGCGCTGGCTCTTTGGAACAATACGCGCTACGCTGAACGCGCACACCAGCATGCATTTTGCACGCAAATACCGCGTCATGGAACAAGCGCAAAGTGAAACGGTATAACGCATGGGTATAACGCATGGTCGCACCGTGCATTATACCGAATAATAATATGTCACGTGATCTACAATTCACCAATCAGATGACGGGGATTTATTCAGGTATTGTATAAAGTGTGTTATTACGCCTCATTCATATTTTTAATAATAATAATAATAATATTTGTACAGTGCTTGCCACAGGTGTTTGAAAGCGCTCTCTACTGTGTGATTTAGTATGTTTTTAACCGAGTTTGGAATAAGCTTATCGAGGGTGAGTCTTGGATGGGGGAGCTTGTTCCAGAGTGGGTTGGCCGTAACATATTTCTGAGTCAACCTGTCTACTTTCATTGGTCAATGTTCAAACACGCTGGCAAGGTAAGATCAGCTACCCCAAAAGTGTGCACGCACGTGCCAGGGAAGTACTACCCAACATTTGCTCCTAGAAAACCTCGGACCCAGTTGTTTACCCTGTGACCGATTGAGTCACTGATTGGCTAGCCGAGTCATTGACTGATTGAGTGAATGAGTCACTGACTGACTCCCCGAGTCACCGACTGACTGACTCTCCCACTCCCCGACTCCCCGAGTCACTGACTCCCCCAGTCACCGACTGACTGACTCCCTGAGTCACTGACTCCCCGAGTCACCGACTGACTGACTCCCCGAGTCACCGACTGACTGACTCCCCGAGGCACTGACTCCCCGAGTCACCAACTGACTGACTCCCCGAGTCACTGACTCCCTGAGTCACTGACTCCCCGAGTCACTGACTGACTGACTCCCTCCCATCGACTGACTGATTGAGTCACTGAATGACTGACTCCCCGACTGAGTCAATGACTGACTGACTCCCCGACTGAGTCACTCCCCAACTCCCCGAGTCACTGACTGACTCCCCAACTGAGTATCACTTATATTAATAACTGAGACTTTCAATTACAGCTTGAAATAGGTAAACCAGTAAATTAAAAAAAAATGAATTCTTAAATGTATCACAACTTTGCAACCAACAAACAAAAAAGATATTCATCTCACCACTGCTGTCCCCGTTGCCTTGTGGGCCTCTTGTTTCGAGGTGAAGCTGGTCGATGCCTTAGTTTTCTTCTTCTTTATCTGTTTCCTTGTCTCCTCCCTGGTCGATGCCTTAGTTTTCTTCTCCTCCCTGGTCGATGTCTTAGTTTTCTTCTCCTCCCTGGTCGATGTCTTAGTTTTCTTCTCCTCCCTGGTCGATGTCTTAGTTTTCTTCTCCTCCCTGGTCGATGTCTTAGTTTTCTTCTTTATCTGTTTTATCGTCTCCTCCCTTTTCAATTTTCTCTTTTGGCGTTCAATTTGCATGGAGAACCTCAGCTTCTTTCTCTTCCTTGCCTTCTTGAGCATCTTCTGGGATGCCTTCTCTGTGTCCTCCTCATCTCCTTCTGGCTCCTTCTCCTGGTCTGAGTCCTCCTTCTCGGCTGGGTCCTTGCCCTCCTGATTCTCTTTGTCAAAAGTCTGGGCGTCTGGATTGGTCTCTATTAGGGCTGTCCAAAGAAGTAAAATATTTGACCATCAATCGAATATTCAAATAGCTTTTTGACAGTTTCAATATTTTTAAACAAAAAACTACGCATATACACATGTTACTGATGTTATTTTATCGTAAAGTTGCCACTTTTTTTCTGAAGGGTATAACTCTTTTGCCAGCAGTGGTTCAATATTCACATCCTTTAGCAGGTTAAATCTTGTTAACAGATATCAGATGCTGTAAAACATGCTAGCGCCCCTTATCGATCGCTTCATGCAAATTTATGACCGGCACAGTCTTAATGGAATTGTTTACCCGTGCAGCATGCAGGTGAAGCTGGCATGAAGTGTCGAATATCCGAATATTTGCTCAAAGGCAGATTTGATTAACCAAATACTAAATAAATAAAAAATGACAGCCCTAGTCTCTATACAAGCACCAAATAATATAAACATGAAGTAATTCTGGTAATCAGAGACAAGCACCCAATTAAACAAAAAAATATGCAACAGTGAACTCCACTTCCACTACATTGTATGACAACAGTTTTGTAACAAGTTAAGACACATTTTTGAAAGCGACTTACAAAAGTCTGAAACAGTGTTTCAGATTTAATGTGTAACTTCAAAGTTTCCATTTGAAGATGGTGCAAGTTACAACATACATTTTAAAGGGACGATTTCAGTGGCTGTTCTTGATTGTCTTACAGTCTATCAATGATCAAAGTAACAGGGCTAATGCCAGAAAACCTGGTAAGAACTCACCAGAGCATGGTGGGCACGCATACCTCTTCATGCATTCAGAGGTTTCCTTCTCTAAGCCAATGCAGTCCCCGTGGTACCACACTTCACAGTAATCGCAGCATCTGGGGAAAACCACAAAAAACCTTCAACTCTCTTTGCACAATAAAAAAAATCCAAAAACTTTAACCCTCCTTTCGAAACACAAATGTGCAAGTTGTCATTTCAGTCAACATCAATCAAGTGAGTGTTTTCAACAGTTAAGAGCTCCGAACCTGCATAAAGCAGGATTTGCCTAACTTGATACAGCTGTTTAATTTAACTGATTGGTAAGACAGCTTGTGCCTACTCCTTGCCTGCTTTTGTCTGTTGACTGAATTTGACTAGTGACAGTGCTTGCTTGAAATACGATCTGACAACTGGTGACCACTGGCTAGCCTGTGTAAAGGGCACTGCAGGGGAAGAGGATTGACTTTTTTTTGGAGTGCCTGTGACTGTTCAGAGCCAGCAGGAGGGTTAAGGGTGTGAGACGTACTCCATCAATAAAAAAAATCCACAATTGGTCTAATCACTGATTAAATAACAGTTTTCAAAATTTAAAACAATCTTATCGAAATTGATTGATTGATCTTGTTGGGTTCCTGGGTTCCTTCACTGTTCGCTTACTTTCTAAACTTTCTGAACCTGCCTTTTTAAAGCTCCATCCAGGAAGAATTCCATACATGAACGTCACTAAATATTTTCCTGCAGTGACCTATCAGCTATCAGCAAGCTATAACATGTCCTACGAAGTCAAATTCAGCTTGAAAAGTATTGAAGCATTTTACTGAGAAAACAGTTGGATTTGCTCAGACCAGTCTCTTCGGGTTTGTGCACAGGGTGACAAGTGATGTCCAGGTATGAAATTCTTTCCCAAGATCCTTTAAAACTTACCAGGATTCTCAAGAATTTTAAAAGATAATTCTTAAAAAGTTGAACAAACAAAATGACTGAAGCGGGGTTTGAACCTGCGACCTCCGGATTTCTGTTCCGATGCTCTACCGACTAACCCATCCCCCTGACCTCCTTTGTCAATGTCTTTGCTAGTCAGGATTTTCAAGGATTATGGAAGGTAGGACTACAACTTCTAGGACTTTGTGTCTCTTAAAATTTCAGTCTTAAGAATCTGCCATTGGGATCCACACCACCTTCTCGATTTGTAAGTAGGTTCAGAGATAATACCAGCAAAAACCGTCTGATGAGTTTTCGGGTAAGATATTTCTTCTCTGATAGATTACCCACATCATAAATCTTGTCATATCGGTGGACCAGCACACGCCGCAGTGTCTGGGCTCCTCAGCTTCATCGTTGGAGGTCTCATTCTCCTCTTTGTCCCTTATGTTCATCATGCTGAGGAGGCCGGCCTCCTTGGCCTTCCTCCATGGCAGGTAGTGGAAGGATATGGCAATCTCATCTTGCTGTAAAACACAAAGGAAAAATGCATCACTGCTTTTTCATCCTCATTGAGCTGCAGGAAGACTTTTGCAGATGATGACTGTCCAGTACCGAAGTGACTTTTGCACACTATGTATACATGTTTAAAGCGGAAGGCTTTAAAGCATGAGGTCACAGATTTGGAAATAATGTTGCAACCTGAGGCTGTTTTTTACTTCACATATCAAGGTCAGTCATTGCAAAAATGATAAGACATGAATCTGGGTCTGAGAAACACTTCCAGTTTTGTTAGAATACTTAAGCCCGGTTCATACTTCACGCGAAAGCAAGTGCGAAGCGAAATTCGTGTCTTCAACAATGGTGGACGCACTTCGAACGTATTGTTGACGTCACAAATTTTGCTTCGCTTTCGCTTTCGCATGAAGTACGAACTGGGCTTTAGGCCAAATAAAAAAACACACAACACATTAGCGTCCCCACCCGCTTCCTTTTTGGGGGCCGCCTCCTTTTTTGTTTCGAATTTTTTTAAACTGAAAAAAAAAAATTGATAAATTTTAAACAGTGACATCATTTTGGCCTCTTTGTGTGTTACATATAGCCCATATATCCTCAACCCTCCATTATCTGCGCAGGTAACGCGTGAGTGGGCGTTGTCACACACAAATTGAAGGTATATATACGTAGAAAATGGACCGCGTAGCTTTAGGGGGTCCGACGATAAAGCTGGTATGTCATTTCCTGAGTCCTGTAGCAGCCATTTAACAAAAAGTGGCGGCCATTTTGAAAAATTGCCCAGGCGGCCATTTTGGAGGGGAAAAAAGCGCCTCCCGCTTCCTTTTTTTAAAAATTAGGGCAGGATGCTAACAAAGTAACATGTTTTTATTTTTATTTGGCCTTAGAAAATGTTCCATCTCTATAGACTTTGTATACAACTGCTGAGGTAGCGTCAGGTTGCAACATTCTTTCTGCAGATTTGTATTGGTGTCAAGTGCAATTTGAGTCCCCAGCGCAAGTTTAAACTTCCGTGCGCAAATTTCAACTTGCGTGAGGGACTCTAGAAACATGCAAATTACACTGCACCATTTTAGTTTGCGTGCGCAAATACAACTTGCGCAAAGGCGATCGCAATTTGAGAACCTTGCGGACGGGATTTTCTGATTGATGAAGAAAAAAACACGAAAAAAACAAGTAGGTAGGGCCTACATGGAGAAATAAAGTAATAAACAATGGAATAAATTAATAAGCAAAGAAATAAATAAAAGGCAGTGGATATTTTGCCGGAGACGGCAAACCTTCAGTAAACGTTAGTTTGCCGGATATGCACTGAACATGCGCAGTTACTGTTTTTTTGTACTTAAACATTTTCCGGTGACAAATTTTAGTCTGGCTCCATGCCAATATTATCGTTGTATTTTTGTATTAACAAGATGGGAATCAGACCATTTTATAATTTCGGACTTTATTTCCCTTTAAAAAAAATCCTCCAGAGCCACAAATCTGAAAAAGAAAAAGTAATACTCTGCAATAAAATGTTTGAGACATATTAAAGTAATAAAAGAAGAATATTCTTATTTATTTGGGATGGGAAAAAAAACCTTAAAATTGTGGCGGGGGTCAGGATTCGAACTCGGGACATCCCACTCACTAGAGCTATTGCTTAACCACTGCACCGACTGTGCTACACAACTTTAGTGGGAATTTAATACATGCTATAATTCAGCCCTATCTTAAAGAGTACAGCGCCCTCTGTTGATATGGATTGCCGCCGGCAAACCTTTAGTAAACGTTAGTTTGCCGGATACACTACCTAAATAAAAAGGAGAATTCAATTAGCATCAATGAAAAGAAACATCGCAAGTTTAAACCTGCGCGCACAAGTTTAAACTTGCGCGGGGACTCAAATTGCGCTCGACATCGCCATCGGCATGCTTTTTTTTAAAGTCTGGCACGCGGAAACGGTGATTACGCATATGGGCGCATATTCCGTGTTGCTGCGTTGTGTGTGTGAAGCGTGAATGGTACCCGTGTCTTACAGCGCCGCGCCAGTCACGCCGGTGTAGTTACATCGCGCGGTGTTCCGAGAAAAAAAATAAATAACTTTTTGTAATGTGAGACAAAAAGCTGTTTCAAAAGTCAAAATATTGTCTATGGAATAAGGATTCTCATGAGATTAAACATTTTGATAGGTTTTGACTCGGTGTTCGACTGTGTTTCGATTTTGTTTCATGCAAGTCTGCAAGTGGGCGCGGCGCGATCGAGGCGCGACGGCGAGGTTGTGTCGGAAACACAGTCGTTTGGTATCAAATCGCGTAGCGTGCATATCGTGCATTAAATTAAAAAACAAATAAACAAGAAATGTTATTAGAGAAAAAAACGAGGCTTTAAAGATATGACAAGTATAACGTTACATACCTGAGAGCTGGTTCCTTCACTATATGACATGATTACGAGTTTACAAAGCTCCCTGAATGGCCTAAAACCACGGCGATAGATCTTCAGTTTGCGAACTTCACGAAGCGTTGCGGTGATATCGATAGCGGCGCCGCGCCCACACTGCACTGAACAGGGATACGATGTGACGTACGCACGCAGCGCGCACGACGCGTGTACGTTTATATACTCCCTCTTTGCCGTAGACTCGCCCCGTCTCATCTCGTGGATGTCGGATGGTTTGCCTGTCTTTAGCTTTACTGTCTCTGTCCCACGGTCACGGTTTCATAATGCCATCGGCGTCACATTTTTCCGGCAGACCGTCACATTTTTCGGCGTCGCATACTCGCATTTAAGCTCTGGCAGGGATCATTTTTGGAAAGAATGTTGCAACCTAGCTGACGCTGCGTTTTTCTTCAAATATCATACAATCTCGGCGTTCGGCATTTTTCGGACCTACTGCCAAATTGTTTGTCATATCAGAATTTTGTATCAGTCCGATTCATTGTGCACATAAATGCACAGTCGGGACCAAGGGCTTTGTGCATGTGTTTGCTATAACCAGAATTTGTATTACAAACATTTCAACTTTTGTTAGTAAATACTTTGAAAATTTTCTTGACTCTCCATAATTATAGACTTTGTAGTTTGTACACAACCGCTGAAGTAGCGTCAGGTTGCAACTAACATTCTTTCCATCATTTTGATCGATTTCATGATCATATAGCAAGACTTTCATGTAAACATTCCTGCAACACGACCATTATGTACACTCGCACTTTGTACTTGTTTTATTGCAAAGACCAAACATATTTCGAACAATTTCGCGACAAAAATGACGTGGTGACAAAAGATCATCTCAGAGACCTAATTATTCAGTAAATTAAATTTAAAAAAAATCCTCGGTTTACTTTGTCTACCAAATTACAGCGCGTCCAAAAATCATGACCCACATTTTTTTTGCGAGCCGGCTCTAGCGTCGCCGCGGAAACGTACCGCCATTATTTTATATCATTTTAAAGCTTGGAATCTTACCTTTATTCCTGGTAAGTATTGGTTTTATTTGCCAAGGGGTTTGAAATTATTCGAGTTCACATAAAGGTATATGTATGTCAAAACAAACTCAACCGATTTCAATTAAAATCAATCATGCGCATTTTTATGTGGAAATGTTTCATTATGTGTTGCCTTTAACTTTCTGTGTTTCCTTTTCTTATCGATCCACGTAGACTAGGGTCTACACCTTAAATAAATTCACAATATTGTTTCGTTTCAAGTTTAATGTTTTTTTGATATAAAACTCTTTTTTGGGGGGTTATTTCAATAGTTGTTGACTGAGTTTGCATCTGGTGTACCGCATCATCGCTTTTCCTTGAAATCAGTTGAGCTTGTTTTGACATGCCTACATTTGAACACGAACAATTGTAAAACTATTATATTAAATATCAAAAATACTCGCCAGGGATAAAATTCAGATTCCAAGCTTTAAAATGTTATAAAAATAATGACGGACGCCAAAGCCTCGCAAAAAAGTTGCGGGTAGTTTGGGCCGCGCTGTACAAAGGACAAATCTGTGATGGTCCTATTAAATATATTTCCTTTAAAGACTATTACATGAAGTACTCTACAGGGCGAGTAAAAAAAAGCGGAACCCAAACCACAAAAAATTATATTTCATATTTAAAAGATATGTAGCACCAAAAATAATAATGACTGAAAAGCCAAATTTTAGCTACATTTAAATGAACACTGACTGAAATTGCTCAGTCCGTTTAAAGAATATGACAATTTAAACAAACACAATGACCATAAAACCTGCCCCGTCCAAAAATGCGATTCAAGAATCGTCGTCACAACACATGTCTTCAAAGATCACCAGGGATAAAACCTAAGTTTAAAAGTTAAAAATAGTCAACAAAGTCCTTTTGAAGGCCCGTCTTTTAAAAAGTGGATATTATAAATCATATTGTTTGCCTAACCAGGGTTGTTTATACAGATATTGTGTACTACCGTTGTTGACAGTTGTTGAAAAAAGTATTCTGTGTCATTTTCCTTGTTGTTCCAAACAGTCAAAATACACAATAAACTACTATTTTTTTGGACGAGACAGCTTTTTAGGGTCATTGCGTTTAAATGGTGATATTCTTTGAACGGATTGAGCAATTGAAGTAATTTTTTTTCTTCTAAAAGTAGCTTATGAAATTGGCTTTCCAGTCGTTATTATTTTTGGTGCTACATATTTTTTAAATATGAAATATATTTTGTGGGGTTTGGGTTCCGCTTTTTTTGGACTCACCCCGTATGTACCAAATACCATGCTTGTATCATCAAAGGCATGATCCCGTGGATGATCTGCCGTACTAAGAAGCCGCAAAAACCATGAAGAGCCCAAAGCCAGATCAGCAGAATTAAAGAAACGATCGATAAAATAGAGGGTGTCACAACTCCAGCGAAAAAAACCCTTGGAACTCTGGTAAGAGAAAAGGGTATTTTAGCAAAATAATGTTTGTTACCATTTTAAAGGAAGGGTTTATCAATGTCGCACACGTTTGTGATTAAAAAAGCGAGCAAAGTTTTTAAGTCGTAATGCAATGAAGAGGTCGTTAAACCTGGGCTAGACGCAACGCTAGAAAACACGACGAGATGAGAGTTTGGGCCGAGCCGTGGATGATGGAGATGTTGACGTTAAGAAAAGGCATCGGAAAACAGGTGCTAAAATCAAAACAATATTAGTTCCAAAATGTATTATTCAGATCCCCAAGTAAGGCCAAGTTCGGGCAAGGACCATTAGTCGACTAGTGGTTGATTTGTGACATACCTTACGCCTGCGCACTGATAGCAACGTGCAAACGTCTCTAGTCAAACGCTGGTCAAAATGTCATCGCAAAACTTCTGGATCCTGGCTCTCTGCTAGCGTTATGAATGCGCGCGGCTGTTGGTTACCAGCGAAGCAACCAACCCCAGTAGGCTGGTTCCAAATAGTCGACTAGCGTAGTCAACCACCGTCGACTAGACAGAGTTCGGGCAAACGTTAGTTAACCATTGGTCAACTATAGTCCTTGCGCGAACTTGGCCTACCATCGTCGACTAGACAGAGTTCGGGCAAGCGTTAGTCGACCAATGGTTAACTATAGTCCTTGCGCGAACTTGCCCTTAGTTTGCGAGCTGTAGCGAGTAAACTGCAAGCTCACTCCAAGCGCCACCTGTAGGCTAATCTATAAAAAATAATTTTCATAAAAACTCGTGGAAAAGTCAATCAAAGACATTTATTAAATCATAGTATACATGTACATGCTGATACAGCGTTGTGATCCTAATCTTTTAAAAAGAGGGCCACTTTTCAGTAAATTTGAAATTTGGCGTAGGCCTATGTTGTTTATGCCGTTCCTTGTAACTTAACCAATCTTTCCAGCCTTAGTGATTTTTCAACCGTATTTTTCATGGCTATGAAGTTTATGGGCTAAATTATTTTAAGCACATTCCACACCAAGTAAACAGCTTCATGACGCTAAGTTCCTTTGTAGCAAGAAACAAAATGTTCAGCAAGTTCTCCGTTTTTAAATATAGCTATATAGGTTTTCCCGGCAAATTTCCTGAAAAAGTTCATTCACTTTTGAAAATCGGTCATTCCTTCTCGTCTGAATTTGAATGCAAGTCTTTAATCCCATTTCAATTCAACGAAAGTTCAATCGTTTTCATTGTCCGTGCATTCGGTTTTGAGAAACAGACTGCCAATTACGTTACCAGTGCATTAATTTACGCAAGCATACCTTTTCTAAATTGATTTCGGGTACAGCTAATTTGATTAACGGTTAATGAAAACAACCTAATTGTACCTGGTGCCGATGGCGCTAAACTAAAAGTGAAATAGAATGGCAAATGTTTGAAATCGTCCTCTAAAAGCGCCAAGTCAAGTTGTAAAGAAGCCTTGTAACGTTGTCCATATGAATGGACATAAACGAAAGGTGCTGCTCAGTCACTTAATTGATTGAACTGAAATGGAATCGAATGCTCTGGTAGCGAAAATGAAACGCATGTTCAGAGCGCGCGATGCTCAAATTCAGACGAAAACGAATGACCAATTTTCAGAAGTGAACGAACATTTTGGGAAATTGGCCGGGAAAACCTATTATAAATTTACTCGCAAATGAAGGGTGGGTCATCTGAGAGTGCCTTCTACTTTTGAAGTAGGTAGCTGTGTAACTCATCATCGCTATGTTTTTTCCCCTCTGGATTTTGATAAATAGCGAATGTAGGTCTACATTTTGAGGTGGGACCTTGTCTTTCTAAATTATCAAGAATTGTTAACATTTTGTGAAAATATAGCCTGTGACTTTGTATATTTAAAATGTAATCATTACTCCACTGTGTATCAGGGTCCACTTCCAACTCGTATTGCCTCCTCCCACATCTGAAAAATACAAATAATTATAACAGCATTTAACATACAAAAAAAACCCCTGTTGTGTACAGTGCAGTCCACTCACATACTTCATATTAAAAATGCAGTCGACTCTCGTTAGTACAAACTCTGTTAATACAAAATTCTGGTTATAACAAACATAAAGCCTTGGTCCCGACTGTGCATTTATGTGCACAATGAATGGGACTGATTTCCTCTTAATACAAAATTCTGATATAACAAACAATAATTTGGAAAGGTCCGAACAAGATTGTATTAACGAGACTCGACTGTAGTCGGAAATCATTGTGGCGCAGTTAAAATATTAAAAATGAAATATCTGTGAGTGGTGTTTTGTTTAATTTTATTTTAACTGTTGTGGCGTGATCAGGACATCTCATACATTTTTTTTCCCAACTGGAATAACATTTAGGTGTTGGTCGTGACTCCATCTTAATAGGTCTAGAAAATGTTGTTTTTTATGTAAGACCGAAATACGGAGAGCAGTTTAAGAGATGATTTAGGGGCGATTTGGAGAGTCTGGTCTTGAATCCTCATCTCCATACTACATGTTCTAAAATACAGTCGCATAAATTGGTCTCTTTTCTGTGTCCGCATTTTCCGTTTGTCAGTATTTAGTCGAGGTCTTGACTGGTACTTGAGCCGATATTAACCCGTGTGGACGGCGCCTCTCTCGGTACGGTCTCTCGGTACAGTTGGGTAGTTTCTTTTCGTGACTTCTTGTTTTCCCCCTCCCCCCTTCTTACATCATTTTAAGGGTCCATCGTTGATAGCTTTTGAATCGTGAATGAAAAAGATTTGGGCTGCGAATACATGTGTTCTAATTGCAATGGAAAAAAAAAAATATTGAACCCGAAAATAAAAAAAATAAAAATTATTTGGTAAAAGTTGATTTAATTTAATAAATAATGTATCGAATTCATTAACAATAATAGATCATTTTATGTCTGTTTTATTTCGCTTTTCTCGGATGTTTGTTGCAAACTCTACCAGGATTGCCTCAGGATAAACTTGTACATGATATGCATGCATATTGTTCCTTGTAACATTCTACTACGAAACATTAAGAATTCCATTAAAAAGGCCCACTGACTAGATAAAGCATCACTAGTCTGGCAAGCTTGTGAAGAAAAAAAAAAAATTAAGAGTGAACCTTACAAACCTCAGAACTTTAAAAAAAAAACACCTGACATCAGTTCAAGTCTGATTTGGCCACACAATGGGGCTTAAAGCTCAGCGCACAACACTGTGCATGTCATGGGGATGTACGTATCTCGCGTGGATCTATGTGCTTGTGCAGGGTTCGACCTAAACAGTAGCCTACTAACCAAATGCTCATTAAATCAGCGGATGGCTAGTCAAACTATTACCCTGACCCTGCTGAATCCAACAGGATCCAACTATATCATAAACCTGTTGGAGCATGTTGGATTGAGCAGTAAACCCCTTGTACAAATGTACATGTGCATATTCAGAGTCCGATTCTGTTGGGTACTGATAAATAACGCCAAGTTGGACTCTGTTGGATTATAGAGCTAGGTCCTAGCTCTATGTTTGGATCCAGCAGACAACTAAAACTTAGGCACAGTTGGATTCTGTTGGATTGAGCAGGAAGTAACCATTGGACCCCGTTGGATTTAGCAGAGTAGTCCTGAGGAACCCTTAGGGGGTTTGGGTTTTAGGTAGCCTGGCTTGCGAGTCAAAAATTATTGGGATATGGCAAAGATAAAAGGACAGGAAGAAAAAAACAAGCAAATCTGTATCAATTTGTGTGTCTATTTCATTAACTGTTTAAGGTTAAATTATTAGATCTGTTAATTAAAAACAGTGACAAGATTGCCTCAGGATCACTTTTTCTTTTTATGTAAACACATTGTTTATAAGACACTATCAAAGAAAAACATGTATGCGGACTAGTGAAAATGCCGGCGGGCTAGTTAAGAGTCTGTTTCAGTATCCCGGCTGACTAGTGAAAAAAAGTTAAGGTCGAACCCTGGCCATGTGGGCTTGAAAAAGGAAAGTGTCAGGGTCCCAGCTGTATGGTGCTTGCAAGACAGTCTGTGACCCTTAAGTTTTCTGTGTTGCCGTTTCTTTTCGAACGCGACCAATGACTTGTTCGATGTCACAGATGGCGTCTAACATACCCTCAGTGTGATCATTCTGCACAGCAAAGTCTTGCAACTTGTCCAGGTATTGCATGGCTTCTGCAATAGAGACAGCCGAGCGGGGGGTTGGGGATTCATGTTCATCTTCAACATTGTTAACTTCTGCTATGCTGGAGGATAACGCATCTAGGATGGCTTCGTCGGCGAGCCCCGTGGTGCATCGAACATCTGCGTCAACTGCGGCGTAAGATTTGAGCGTTATTTCCTGCGGAATATCCATCCCGGCTTCTCTTAGTTGATCAAAGAGGTCCTTGTCTTCAGTGGCGGCGTTGATGTCAGTGTCAGGCTCGGCTGATTTAGTGTCCCGGTCAGTGGCTTTCTTTTTACGAAAGTCAGCACGTTTAAAGCAGTGGGCGATGGTGGTTTCCTTGACCATTTTCCAGGCTTTCTTGAGGAGAATCATAGCATCCAACACGGTGGGGTTGTACTCCTCCTTCCTGTCCACTGCTGCAAGGAGTGATGTGATGAGTTGGCGGCGGTAGTGTGTTTTCAGGTTTTGAATGACACCATGTTTCATGGGCTGGAGTTTGGCTGTCGTGATAGTGGGACGGAAGACCAGATTGATGCTCTTGAAATCAGTGATGCGGGGATGTGCAGGACACTTGTCAACGATTATAGCGATCTTTCGCTTTTTCTTTTGGTACAGTTTGTCGACGTTACGAGCCCATGCTTCAAATATGTCAGGCGTCATCCATGCTGTTTTGTTAGCCTCATACTGCATTGGTAGTGACTTCACGTTAGCAAAACACTGTGGCTTCTTTGACTTGCCAATGACAAGCAGGGGTAGTTTCTCGCTTCCGTCCATGTTGGCGCACACCATGGCAGTCAAACGTTGTTCGCCTCTCTTACCAACATTGTAGGCCTTCCCCTTGAATGTGAGCGAGCGGTCAGGAAGAAGGCTGTAAAAAATGCCGGTCTCATCGGCACAAAAAATATCCCGTGGTTTGTAGGCTGCCAGGACTTGATGCAGGCAGGTTTCCCACCAATTTTCCGTAACTTCTGATAGTTCGGCAGTACCTGCTCTAGCAACCACACGGAAGGTGATGTTGTGTCGCGTTTTAAAATGATCCAACCACCCATCGCTGCATTTGAAGTTAGGATGGCCCAACTTCTTGGCAAGGGATATTGCCTTTTCTTGAAACATCTGCCCTGACACTACAACATTCATGGCATGTGCACCCTTGCACCAAGTCAGGACAGCTTCTTCCACCTGAAAGCACCTGAACTGCTTCATCACCCTTCCTTTTGCCTTAATGACTGAATACAATTCACCTCTCTGGTTGTTGTCTGACTCATGCGCTTTCTGTCTGGAGCGACAGACTGGCTTTGGAACTGCTCCATTACCATTCTCTCATTCGCCATGATTGCAAACAGTGAGGATGTGGAAATTCCCCATTCCTTAGCGATGTTGGTCTTGCTTTTCAAGTCGCGGTTTTCAACTTCTGTGATGAGTTGAACCTTCTCAGCAATTGACAACGCCTTGATTTGTGTGGCTGTTTTCTCCACTGTCGCTGATTTGGCACTTGTAGTCTTACCACTGAAAAATATCAAAGTGAAAGGACAGCTTGTTTAAAGTTTCAAGCATAGGTTCAGCACTTGCAGCATCCTCAAATATTGCTGCGCCAACACATGTCCACTGCACTAAGCAAGTTAGCGGGCCTGATAGGACAGTGGTAGCAAAATCAGGCTAACTCAGAAGCCAGGTGCGTGGCACCCTCAAAGGTTTCCAATGCCATCACATGGCCCCGCAAAGAGCCAGAAATTGGCTGCGATTGACCTGCGAGTGTACAGGCTACCATTGGGCCAGCAGCAGCGATCAGGCAAACATGAAAGCCAGGATTTGTTGTGATTCAGGCAGGTTATGGTAAATAGTCCAATTACAAAGGCAGTGTGCGCACCGTGTCCCCAAGTAAAAAGACAAAGTGCGTTCGACAGAAGCGACTCCTGAAAAAAAGTATCGGGTTTATTATTTTTGTGACTGTTATGACTGTGGTTTCTTTTAGACTAGCCTGAGGCACCGATGGGGGCGTTGGGGGCAGGGTGGCGTTATTCATGTACATAATATCATATTCTCTTGATGGGAATGAAGTATGACTTCGAGATAAACAGACTTTCAAGCTACCTGCCTTTCGAGTTATCCGGAGTTTACTGTATTAATTCACACGTGGCTTGACACCCCTTGACAGATTCAGTACAAAGAATGTGCCGTTGGGTTTCAGCACAGTGATAGACTGGGAGGATTTAGGAGAGTTCCCAGCCAACAAAGCCTGAGGAGCTAGGTGAGGGTTAGTTTCACATTGCTGTAATCATGCCCATCACAAGTCTGGTAAAAAGTAAATCGCAACTCCTTTCACAAGTCCAGTCACAAGTAACAGAGGACGAACGACAACAGAGGAATCATTTTGTCACAGTTCATTTGAACAGCTTGAGACTTAACGTGAGATTGGAGGACTTGTGATGGACTTGTGAGGAAGATTTGAAGGACTTGTGATGGACTTGTGATGGACTTGTGATGGACTTGTGATGGACTTGTGATGGACTTGTGAGTGGCTTGTGATGGACTTGTGAGTGGCTTGTGATGGACTTGTGAGGGACTTGTGAGGGACTTGTGAGGGTCTTGTGATGGACTTGTGATGGACTTGTGAGTGGCTTGTGAGGGACTTGTGATGGACTTGTGAGTGACTTGTGAGTGGCTTGTGAGTGGCTTGTGAGGGACTTGTGAGGGACTTGTGAGGGACTTGTGATGGACTTGTGAGGGACTTGTGGTTTTATACAAGAATGGATTTCAAACCAAAACGAGACTCACTGGGGCAAGTCCTCCTCAGCCGCTGGGAAGCAGACTCGCTTGGGTTGTGGCTCATCCATGGTGGGCTCCTGCTGGGATTGCTGGCGCTTCTCTGGTTCTTTCTGAAGGATGGGGCAAAAGTGTGAAAACGAGAGAAATTAAATACAGCGTCTTCCCCGTCACCAATGTCATATCATTGTGTAAATCCTACGCATGACACAAGCTTTGCTTTGTTTTAGGAAATTCAACTGTTTTTGATCTTCTCACTTTTAATGCACAAAAGGCATGGCCTCCTCATGCAAAGTTGAAATCTCTTTTAAAAAAAACCTAGTCTATCCCAACCCCCCCCCCCCAAAAAAAATATGACTCATCAGGCCACTCTTTATGTCTGGTTTTGTTTGCATAAAATGACGAAGAAAATTTATACATCTCTTCGAAGAGACGCAAGCCCATGGCAGGTTACTCCCCTGCAAAGTGCTGGCATCCATTTATGCTCCTGGGTTGGGAAAGGCAAGGGGGGGGGGGGAGAGATGACCAAATATACAGCCAAAAGCTAGATTTGAACCCCTGACCCCATTAAGTCCACTCCCTAACCACTAGGCCACACTCCCCGTCCAGCTCAAGTGAACAGACCAAACATCAGCTTGGAACGGACTGTGAATTGAATGCCGTTTTCCGTGCCTCAGTGACTAACCTCATGTCTTGTTGTGTAGCCAAAGTGATCCACTAAGCTGACATCAACATTTGGAGGAGGAATCTATCAGTTAATACCAATTCAAAAGGTTAAAAAAGAAACTCCATCAATATATCAATCAATCACAATTTCTTTTTACATACCCAAAACCTCACTCAAAATGACAATTTAGCCCTCCTACTCAGAATACATGTATATGAGGCATTCTTGTAAAATGAGACACAACTGGGAAGAGGTCGAAATAGGGGCTTGTAGGTATTAGGAAAGAGAATAAAATTTCCCTTACAATACTGCATGTTGCACTTAAATCAGACATTCCATTGACAAGTTATGGCATTTGTCGCAACATCAACAAAGTAAAATACTGGTACCGATGAAAAGGTCTTTAACCAGTTCACGTCAGAGGACCTGATAACATGCACTGGCTGTTTTGATACACAGGGGCGGCTGACAGGTTAAGACGTCAAGATTGCCTCGACTTGCCTCTGGGTGACATCTAAACACGCTAATCCCTCGTGCCTTTTGTGCACACAAAGAAAGACCGTGAAGTCTGTGGAGGCGGACTGTGTGTTGATCTTGAATTGGCCGTTGTACGGCCTAGTGTTGTACAATTTACGCTCCAGTGCACACCCGAAGTATTGAAACGTGAGGTTTCAGCAAGACATATCGTACAAATACTGTTGAAATGACTCTTGCGAATCACTATTTGTGGCGTTTGGCTGTACTTTATATCAGAAGTTGGCGGGAAATTTTGCCTTAATCCCACCGCAAATTGGTTAACATTCAAGTTTTGTAGTTGTGACAATATAAGATGCCGATTTGTTTCTCCTTTAATACACTTCAGTCTACGATTTTATATTAAAATCTATATTAAAAAACATGCAGTAGACATATCAAAGATTCGAAATATCAATAAATCTGGAACTCAGAAAAAGTTCAGCTCAATTCAGGTGTTTGTATTTGTATCATTTTGCCAGAAGTCACACTTTCTAGAACACTTTCAGACTTTTCTTGGGAAAAAGGATTTTGAGGCATTATTCTACTGGACAATATGAAAGGTTGTCCCAGTCTTGCAAATAAGTTTGCAGTGAAGCTTGGCAGACAGCCCAACAGCTTGTAAAGGGTTTTAAAAGGGCATAGCATGCTGGGGAGAACATCTGAAAGAGTTTTAAATCTGAAATGGGTGGCTGAACAGTGGGCTGAAATTCAACAGGTTAGGTTTTGAATATTCTTCTTGGGATTTTGAGTGGTGTAATTATAAGAAACGAACAAAATGCATGGAAAGTAAATGATCCTATCCACTCCGTTCACAAGTACCCCCTCACCGGCAAAGAAAGAACAGTTCAGGGTGACGGACCGACGCCATCTTGCCTGACTGCAATTTTGCTGCGACGCGCGGCCGTACCACTGCGTGTACATACTACAAATCCCCTGGTGTACATGCGTCACACACAAAGTACAAGGAACAGTGCGTGTCAACCAGCTAAATGTCCCATCTATGGGACATCATTGCTAGGTAAAAGGGTGCCCTCTTTCGTTGGCGCACGGAGCCCATATGCCTTTAAATGCACAATTAGCACAAATATGGGTCACGGCAGCGGACCAATAACATTGCACTTGCAGGGATTACTTACCCTGGCCAATCTGATGCAATGTTTCAACAGACACTTCTTTCTCAGTTTGCGTTGGCCACCGTATTTCTTCATATCCTGACGAAAATTGAAGGCAAGTACATCTTGAGAAGGTGGTCCTTTCTATCATGATATCATCTCTTTAATGCACAACAATTTTCACAAAATTGGAAAAATATCATATCTGATGCGACACTACATGTTTGGATTTACAAATAAGTTTAATATCACTTTGTACTTCTAAACATTTGAACACTTTTATCCTATAAATGATGACAAATTCCATTATCATGGAAGTCAACTCATGTTTCAACAGCATTATTATGCTTAACACTAAGATTCACCCACGTTGTCTTTTTGAGCGGTCAATTTACTTTTTGTGTTCTTATTCTTGTAGAAGCCGTTCATTTTCAGTTCAAGAAAAGATTGGCTCCTGGAATGTACTTGTTTCTGTGAAACAATAGCATTTTTACTTTTTTGCCTATTGATTGAGTTATGACCTCAATTGACCCCTGGATGACCTTTGACATTACAACCTCAAAGCAACACATCACCAGCCCTAAACTTTTATTTTCAGAATTAAAAAAGGTCACATTTTGTGTATTTTTAAAAGACCTCAAATGACCCCTTCATGACATTTGACCTCCAATTTCTGAAGACTTGTCATGAACCCCCACACATGATTACTCCATCCAATTTACATTAAAATCCAGGAAATTCTGTAGGCAAAGAAACATTTAAAACATATTTGACCCCTGCGTGACCTTTGACCTCAGTAATATGATAAAGAATTGTGTCTTCCCACCCAAGGGTCACTGTATCCGAGGTTCATCAAAATCCATGAAAGCATGTAGACACTTTATATTTTTTCAAAAAGTTAACCATACATACAGGGATACAGAATTTAAGACGGGTGAGTGTCCCCCCAAAACTTTGTTTAGGCGACACAAAAACTAGCTGCACTTACCAGACAGAAATGACATTTTCCGCAGTTGCTGACAAGCTGGCATGGCCCTAGCCCCATAAATGTGGCCTATTTACTGGACTGCCTCCGTAAACATAGGCCACACACCGACCATGTACCAAAATGTGTCGACGGAGCCAAATTTTGATTTTCACATTTAGGCTTACTTTGTAGGTTTTTTTTGCTTTAGAAGCATTCTCACCCTCTATATAGGCTAATCAGAAAGTGCTGCCTTCTTCAGATGTCTAATTTTTGTGAAATTTCATGTTGAAATTTTGATACGAAAACGTGTTAAAATGAATCTGGAAATTTCACGAAAAATTGACATCTGAAAAAGGCAGCACTTTCTGATTAGCCTATATAGAGGGTGAGAATGCTTCTAAAGCAAAAAAACCCTACAAAGTAAGCCTAAATGTGAAAATCAAAATTTGGCTCCGTCGACACGTTTTTGTACATGGTCGGTGTGTGGCCTATGTTTACGGAGGCAGTCCAGTAAATAGGCCACATTTTGGGGCTAGCATGGCCCACACTGACCGCATTGCTTTGATTTTGTCTGATGAAAGAAAATGAGATGATAATAGGATCAAAAGAGTTAAGTCGAACAAATACCGGTACTAATGACAAGAATATTCATTTATTTATTAATTATTGGTAGTGGATATTTTGCCGGAGGTAACGCCGGCAAACTAACGTTTACTAAAGGTTTGCCGGCGGCAATCCATGTCAACAGAGGGCGCTGTACTCTTTAAGATAGGGCTGAATTATAACATGTATTAAATTCCCACCAAAGTTGTGTAGCACAGTCGGTGCAGTGGTTAAGCAATGGCTCTAGTGAGTGGGATGTCCCGAGTTCGAATCCTGATCCCCGCCACAATTTTAAGGGTTTTTTTCCCATCCCCAAATAAATAAGAATATTCTTCTTTTATTATTTTAAAATGTCTCAAAACATGTTATTGCAGAGTAGGGGGCCTATTACTTTTTCTTTTTCAGATTTGTGGCTCTGGAGGATTTTTTTAAAGGGAAATAAAGTAGTCCGAAATTATAAAATGGTCTGATTCCCATCTTGTAAATACAAAAATAAACGATAATATTGGCATGGAGCCAGAAAAATGTTAAAGTACAAAAAAAACAGTAACTGCGCATGTTCAGTGCATATCCGGCAAACTAACGTTTACTGAAAATTTGCCGTCTCCGGCAAAATATCCACTGCCTTAATTATTTTACATTTCATTTTACAAGGACATCCCGAGTCAGTTGCAGATTGGCCACATTATGGGGCCAACTTATAAATTATGGAGCTATTAATTATAAACAGACTCCAGTCTCGACGTCTCTCTCAGTTAGACTTACACAATCGTGTAACTGGGCGTCAGGTTGCAACATTTTTTTTCCCGAATAAAACGAATTGAGATTTTATCGGTGAAACAGGTATACATACCGAAGAGCTGGTTCTTTCACTCTCTGACATGATTACGAGTTAACAAAACTCACTGATTGAAAACGAGTTTGACACACGGGCAAAATGTTCCGCAGTACAATGCAGTAGGACCATAGAGGAATCCTCCCGTAGAAGGAACCTTCCTCTTAATAGGACCGTCTTTTCGCTAGCGCTTGTCGGGCATGCAAAATTAAATGCATAATAATATAAAAATTGTGTAGGCCCTACATTAAAATAAAAAAGTATAATAAACATATTTGCTGATTGAATATTCAATAAATGTAAGTAACTCAAACTCGTTTAAATTATATATTTTATGTAATTTAAATAATATTATTGAGGTATTTTGCTTAAGTAAAACTTGTTACTAATGTTAAAGCCTAAATATTTTCAAAATGGCTGCGCCCTGTGTATCACAAAATATCCGTCGCATGAGTTTAAAATTGGCTTCAGTTGGGCGCAAAAGAGGTGAGTTAAGCAAGTAGGGCACCTTTTTGAATGAATATTTCCCATGTATTAAACTGCTGCAAATTTATATTGATTTGTTTTTTTTTTATTGAGAATTAGTGAGTTTCGCCTCAGTCAATCATTCATCATGTTCATGCCATGGCCGCCAATCATGGCAATGGACCAATGTGTCAATAGAGGGCGCTACTCATCTCAGCTGGGTGACCAGATGAAAATCGCAAATTCTGCTGGATTCACTTCAAAATTTTGCTAGATTTAACAATACCTGCTATAAATCACCCAGAATTAGTGTAGTGTAGAGTTATACACACACATACAGATGAGATGTTATTAAATATTCTTTAGAAATAAAAATATAGTAAAATTTCCTTTGAAAAATGAAAGAAATAAAATTAATTTTTCAAAATAAAAATTGGCAAGAACATGATTGTATGGGTACCCGGACAGCTCCTACCATTTCTAGCGTGCATGTCGAGCGCAAAGTGAGTCCCCCGCGCAAGTTTAAACTTGCGCGCGCAAGTTTAAACCTGCGCACACGCAAGTTTAAACTTGCGCGCGTATTCACTTCCTTGCTACAAATTGCGCACGCAAGTTTAAACTTGCGCACTGCATAGATTTTCCCGGCCACGCATACAGAGCCGCTAAACTATTTTGTCTCTGGGTATATTTCATGCAGATATGTAACATTATTTTTAAAGCAGATTTTTTCTCCGATTTAATAGCATCACTGAGTTTCGGGAGACAATGCCTTAAATGCCTTTTTTTTAACATTTGATTAAATTCATTAACCCTAACTCCCTAGGGTGTGTGCAAAATCATATTGAAATTGAAGGATTCAGGACTGTTAGGGTTAATTAAATCATTTGCAAATTTATTTACTTTTTAAAATAATTATCATTTTCTATGCATAGCGTTTTTAAGTTGTAAACATTTTTTAATATGAATTATTGAGCCTGCAATAAAAAATATTTGTTAAAGTAATACATTTAATTAATTAATTAAATTAGTAATGCATTCATTAATTTTTTTCAAATTATGTATTTTTGAAGTGTACACAGCGCTCGAAATGTTATGCAAGTATTTCTAAAAACAATATGAAATATTGTACCGTACAATTTATTAATTGTTAAATTAACTAGTATTTTTTTAAGAGTAAGTACTTTTTTAATTATAGAATACATAAGCATTTTAAAAATAATGTAAATGATTAGTTTAATGTCAAAACTTGAACAATTGAAGGGATCATGATCATTCTTTTTACGTTAACAGCGGGTTACACCTAGGAAATTATGATTTATTTACATTCAAGAATATAAATAAAATGCTAATTAGGTTTACAAAGCAAAAAACTTGAAGCTGGTCTCTATTTTTGAACAACTTCAGTACACTTTCCAAGCAATCGCCGCTAGTGTGCTGAAGTTGATTGCTTGCGTCCCCTCCCTGGTCCCGCCCCCACGTACCCTTAAACAACTTCTCTGATAAGCACTGCTAAATCTCAATGTTTCCTTTTCATTGACGCTAATTGAATTCCCCTTTTTATTTATTTCTTTATTCATTCATTTATTCCATTATTTCTCCATGTACTCGTGTTTTGAAAAAAAAAATCTTCATCAATGAAAATCCCGCCCGCAAAAGAAGGTTGCGATCGCCTTTGCGCAAGTTTAAACTTGCGCACGCAAATTAAAATGGCGCGGTGTAATTTGCGTGCTTCAGGAGTCCCTCGCGCAAGTTTAAACTTGCGCGCGCAAGTTTAAACTTGCGCGGGGGACTCAAATTGCGCTCGACATGCATAAGGAGTACCAGCTTACCTAGACCCATGAACGTGGCTTGTAAACTACGCCACGCTCTTGTACATGTTCGAACCAAGCGAAATCGTCCTTCCATGACAAAGACTGAACATTGCCTTACAGTGCGGTATTAAAGTATTCACATATCAAGCTTTCTTGAACATGTTGATATCTGTTTTTCCGCCAAATCTGGCATTTAAACGATATTCGAGGTAAAATCTCGACGTCCTGCAACCTCCTCCGATCGTGCATGTGATTTACCATGTGATAAATGCTGCAGATAATTTGGTATCGCACTGACGCTCCGGGCACTCCTGATGTCCGGATCATATTAAGTACGATTCCAAATTATTAGCTGCGTTTATCGCATGGTCTCGTTATTGGCCAATCAGACGCCGCCTATCATATGCGCCACATGAAGCAGACGGGTAGCTCGGAGGGCTCCTATAGTTTTGCACGCAAATGACCCTGGGTACTCGTCCAGGGTCATTTGTCAGGGACACTTGTCATGTTAAAATCTACATGTTAAATTTCTACACGTTCGTATGGGTCTTCATTGATGGCAAATTTTATTGAAATGACACATCCTGAACACGCGGACAGGCAAATTTAGATTTCAGGTGAGTACTCAACATCCATACGAAATTATGTATGGCGGATCGATTTCGCTAGGTTCGAAAATACACAACAGCGTGGCGTTGTATACAACACCACGTTCACGGGTCTACAGCTTTACCGTGCGTGAGATGACATCAGAAAATCAAAAGTTGACTCAATGATGACCAGAAGAGTTCTGGGATGGTGTCCGGGAGGGCATAACTCCTTAACGGAAGCACCTATAGCAACAGTGTTTACGCCATTGCCCTTCTCCCATCCAGAGCTTAAATTTGAAGTATAATTCAGCCATATTCACCCAAAAGAAAAAAAATCATACATAATATTGCTATCTACAGGAAGGGGTCTTAAAATTAACTAATGTCGTGTTTCACAAGGTGATCGTTTTAATGTGTCAATTGCCTGCCAAGCATACCTTGATACAATAGTTTTTTGGGGGGAGCGGATAAACATTTCCGTCTAGCAAACCCCCCCCCCCCCCCGAACCATAATAATGTCACTGATTACAATTTATGAAACAGGAAAGACATTTTTAAACTTCTTGTTATACTGACAAGTGACAGCATAAATTGTCTTATTGCATAGGAAGTTGCTTTTTACATGTGTGGCAATTCGGAGTAGCGTGCACGTTTTTCATTTTTTTTGTACAGTTTTAGGAAATGTGGCAACAACATTTCAAAAGTTACATCCCCGCTGCCTCAGAAATTACACAACCCCGCAGGGCCAGTCTTCAACACTGCACTCGACGGAATCGACATCCCCAAAATGGCAACTGGTGAGCGCTGTTTGTCTGGAGCGGTACCCCGTCGTGTCCCAGGATCGTGTTGGAATCGAGCAAGAATACGGGAACCTGCTGGAAACCGTTGAACTGGAGAACAGTCTTCTCTCTGAACACGAGCTGCAGGTTGCTCAGCACAAGTACAGGATTTATTTTTTTTGGAGGGGGGTGTTTTTTAAAGCTCATGCTTTTCACTCAATTTGTGGTATCTCTTTCTGGCTTTCTTCTTTGAATTTGTTGGGTTTAAATTATGGGAATTGAAGGTGATATGCACAATGTAATCATAAAAAAAACAATACTTCCAAATTATTATGAAATATCTTACTTGTTTGTAAGTGATTATAGTCTCAAGCATCCTGTGAAATCATGGCACCTGGTGAACTGTCATTTTGATGAAAAATTGAATTTTTGTATCAATTTCCAATGATGGTCAACCAACCATCATTGCAAAAAAACAACATAACGACTTTTTCAAGTATTGTCAATTTACCAAATTTAGTTAGTCCACATTTTGTTTGCAATCGATTACACACCCATGAACTGGTGCAAGCCAGCTGTCTGGTTCTGTGACCTGACAATTCCCAGATAGCTATAAATTGCTCCGTTTCGTCTGAAGTAGGGTCAGGGACCCAGACTACAAGAAAGGCCTTTTTTCCCTTGGTTTTTCCAGTATCTATGAACACCAGACTTCAAACAGTTCAGTAAAATAATTTTTTTTTGCTATAAAATACTGACCCCAAAATCTGTCAATTTCTGAAAATTACAGCAAAAGCAAATTATGTATGCATATTACCTTTATGTAGATGGCTTTTCATTTTCTGGCATATTTTGATGATCTTAGAGAGAGGATGCTTAAGAAGCAGAGCGGTGTTCTTGAAGATGATGATGATGAGAGGGAGCTAGTCACAGCCCTGGATCTTGAGGATCAGTACACCGAGGAATTCAATAAGTTCACTCCAGCTAGCAGGACATCAGGTGAGGTAGAAGTTGTCGGTTTCACCTCTATGTTCCGACACCCCACTGTTCCGACACCCCTATGTTCCGACAACTCAACCTATGTTCCGACACCCCTATGTTCCGATACCCCTTTGTTCCGACTGCACATATTCTTATCCCTATCCCTATCCCTAACCCTAACCCGAACCCTCAACGGTAGTAACACAATCTTATTTGCAGGTTGTCGAAACATAGGGGTGGCGGAACATAGGCGTGTCGGATCATAAGTCGAGTAGTTGGAACATAGGGGTGTTGGAACATTGGGATGTCGGACCATAGTGGTGTCTGAACATAGGTTGAGTTGTCGGAACATACGGGTGTCTGAACATAGGGGTGTCGGAACATAGAGCAGTCACCGAAGTTGTCACATCACTCGCCAAGTTTCAAGTCAAGTGACTAGCTATAGACTCCGTGCACAAGTACCCCTTCAACAGTTAAAAAAGGAGAGTTGCAGGGGGAACTCACTGGGAAGACTTTCTGAACGCATTGCTGAAGGCGCCTGACGCATGTATGCGAATACACACAGTCTTACCTTCCATACAAGCCCAAACATTTGTTACTCTCAATACTGTGTATGAGAGTCCCAAAACTTAGGGTATTGAAAACATGCAATACAAGAAAATAGACTGGCACAGGAAACAACCAGTCCAACAAGTCTTCAGTACTGCATCAATCAAATGTCAGCTGACTGTGCCAAAAGAAATATCTAGGATGTCAGGTACTAGGTCATTATTTCTACACATTTCTCCATAGTCAAGCACCAGACTAATGACAAAAAATGAAGAGGTCAGTCATGTCAAACAGTTGGACCATGGATGGACATATAGAAGTCCAGTCTTTAGCCTCATTTTGAAATCACTTGACTTCCCTCTCATGTGCGAGCCACTGCCAACTATTGAAAAAAAATCTCCTTTAAAAAATGAACTGAGTCTTCAAACTTGGTTTGTGAAATACTGAAGAACTTTTCTTTGCCCAATGACAGTTGTGGAGAAATGTGCTGGCTAAAGAGTGAGTAAAGTTGGCCTGACCTTCTTTGGCATGGTTTTGAGCACTTAAGGTCCGAGTCTGCTTCCATACCTACTGTGAATATGAACTGAAAAGTTTGATTGAAATGGATCAAAGTATGTGGGAGCAATAGGCAATGTCAATGTTTGTTATGCAATGCAATGCGATGTTATTAACTAACTAAACTAACTAACGAGAAGACTAACAGAGAGACATGATGATTTGTTGAGCTGTTAAAGCTATAGTCCATCATTTGTAATTAGTGCATTTTGTTCGTTTCAAGCAACAAAAGTGTTCAAAATCTAATGAACGATACTGAACAACTTACTTGATGAAGTTTCAGCTCAGCTTCAGCTTTATATTCCGAGAAAAACAGCATTCTAGGATCTCAATTTCAAATCAAAAGTTGCTAAATCATGTTTCGAATTGTTTTGAATTGCAGCTTTACGCGATGTCGCGCACTGATCCGACGAATTATAGCAACCGCGCGCGCCTGTGCGTCGTTCCAATGCTGCGCCGAATAATAAAACGAACTATTAATTTAAATTTTCCTATGGTGCTTCTTAAGACGCACCGTTGGAAATGACTTCTTTCGTTGATTTCTTCAAAATGAGAGCTTGCCAGAAAGGATCATTTCACAGGGAGTTTAGTCCCCTTAGGGACCGTGACCATTCAGCCCTGGTATGAAAAGGGCCCCCCGGTACCTCGTCCGGTCCAGAGCCAGTCCGGTCTTCAGCCCAGTCTCGTCCGGTACATGGTCCTGTCTGACCAGAAGTTTTGAAGTCAGTCAGGCGCATCTGTGTATTGCCCTGCAGAGAACGTCCAGAGCTGAACAATAGCAGATTGACCGGATTAAAGATAAAATCCTTCCAAACGCCTTTTTAATTTACGGTCCCATTGTGCGCGAAACCGCATGGCAGGGGTTTTGATCTGTGCCGACGAAAGTGTTCTATTGTTTCGCGCTGAGAGATGAAAACCACAAGCAGGTTTCTTCTGGGATATATTACATGTGTCAATACTTGCAAACAATAGACCCAATGATAGAGGAGTTCCTGATTAGCAACCGGACCAGCTCCTAGGCCGGTAGCTGGGACGGTATGAAAGGACTTTTTGGGAGGGGACGAGCTTACCGGGGGGCCCTTTTCATACCGGGGCTGAATGGTCACGGTCCCTTACTATCTTTCAACCAGTATGTTTTTCAACAATAATTACGCCAGTTACTTTTTTGGATAACTGCAAATGATGGACTCTGGCTTTAAATGTGACTCAACTTTACAACCTTTTTTCCTTAGACACTGAAGACATGCAGAGCGTTCAGCGCAAGCTAATGGACAAACTGGTGCTTCTCGTGAAGTGCAGGGTTGGAGACAGAAGCCTATGGATGATGCCGCAGGACACCAGACAAGATGGAGAGACAATGAGACAGGTTAGCTTGAAACTCAGTTGCAAACTCTCAAATGTTTAGTGGATGCGATGGTTTGGCAAGTCTGTGGGTGACACCATTTTAATAAGGGAATAAATATGTGCTTGGCAGGTTTTCAACAAGTAGGTTTCAAACCAGCTAGGGGCCTGGTTGTTGTTAAAGAGTCAAAACAAGTCAATAATTTTCAAGTATCCAATGATTTTGTTCAATAATTTTTCTTCATGTTTTGTGAAACACCCCTCTCGCCATGTCCATGGTATGTGCCTCAAGCACATAGTGCTAAATATCTCCTTATATGGCGTGTACTGCGCAATGTGGCACAGAATGCAGCAGTGTTTTATCCGCGGTTTAAAACTACCCATGATATGAATAGTGATTAACAGTTAGTCAGGTATTGGGGCATGGTGACCCACAATTCCTGCCTGACTACCCCCTTCCATCACTCAAAGCCATGTTACTTGTCCCTGATTGTATCCTGAATTTACAATTACTCCCATCTGGTTTGAAATTGCACTTTATTCACCTTAACTTCCCATTCCTATACTAGATTACCATTCCACTTAAAAATTATATTATCAATGTTTGGAGTGTATTTCGCCATTCTGAGTAACACCTCGGAAAAACGTTTTCTTCAAAATTCAAAAGATTTTGGAGGAGTTTGTAGAATTGATGATGATAGGGCCAAGCCACCTATTTACTTTACTTTGAAATTCATGCCTGTTGGTAGGTCCTCACATTCGTCCCGCCCTAAACTGCCCTGTCTGTTACATCCTAATACAATGTAATACACGCGTATCGCCATTTGCGAGTTAGCCACGCCCCTTAGACATCCCTATGGAATTTTGTAGGCAAGTTAAGTTTTGTTTGTCTCAGATTTTGCGCATTCCGTGTCCTTTTGTATATCATGAAATTGAATAATATTTCACAAACTGCGTTGACACGATTCCACCGCGATAGTTAATTCAAGCGTCATAGTTAAAAAAAAAAAAAGAAGAGTGTCCAATCCATTTCCTGATAAGTAGTGGCTTTGGGAGGATTCAGGTAGACTTGTTCCCAAAAGCAAGTAAAGAATTCTTACTATCTCTGACCTCAAATCTGTTGAATCCATTGAATTGCAGGCAGCAGAGCGTGTGCTAATATCCCAGTGTGGCATGCAAGAAATGTGGAGATCTCGTTTGTTTGGCAATGCGCCAAGTGCCTGCTTCAAGTATGTCTATCCTCCCGATGTACAAGAAGACAGGAAACACAAAGGAGCAAAGGTAAGATTATTGCAGTAATATTTTGCCTTCATTAACCAGTTCGCGCCGGATGACGTGTATACACACAATGCGGTATTTGGAATGGATGATGGATAAACACGCAGGGAGCGAGGCCGGAAATATCTGTCAGCGACCTGCTCGCAGCGAGTGAGGCCGGATATATGAGTGTGCTGCCCGAGGGCGATGGCTTCAACCCGCCTAGCTTGAATTCGAGTGAAAAGTAATCTGAATGCTCTGTTCTTGTCAAAATAATCCCGGGGGGAACTGGTTTATAACAGAGGTAAAGACCATTAATGCACACCCCTTTATACAAATCCAAGTTATTTCCCCAATTATCTAAGGTTTGGGTAAGATATGATATTGGCGCCTCCTTTTTGTTGTTTTCCCGATTCTTTAGCCTAAAACCCTCACCGGCTACTAGCATTGAAAGGACCCCCCTCTAAAAAAAAGTCATAGAAAGAAGAAAGTACGTAGTTAGATCCTAAAGACAGCAGCAAAATTCCAATACCCAATCTTTTTCCTCCTCTTGCTTTAGATATTCTTCTACAAGGCCAGATTGATGTCAGGAGACATCAAGATCAACGCAAACGTCATCGAGGACTATGCATGGGTGACACCCGGTGAGATGGACCAGTACCTCATTCCGTCCTATCTGGATACAGTACGGAAGTTCATTGTGCCCATCAAATCACTTGAACAGGTCTAACATGGACTCTTGTGGTTATTAGACTCTGTACGCAAGTACCCCGCCCTCAATGGTGAAAACGACAACGCACCAATATGGAGCTACTCGAGTGCTTTTGCCACCGTATTAAAAAACTCGGGTGTGTTTTGCCATCAGATGAAAATGAGGGAGCATTAGGATTGAGGCCAGCATTGGTAGACATACGCAGCTCGGGAAATTCAACAAAATCTGATCGCTGGATTGTAAGTCTTCTCTTCGTCATGGAGCAAAAGATCAATTAACTGCAACAAAATCTACCCGCTTTTGAATAATGTATAAACCGGCAGTTTTAGGGCGACTACTATTTCAATTATTAAACCCATCAGCACCTGTACGGTACTACATTGTATTAAATTGTGTTTATTCACTGAATAATCTGTAAAACAGTGAAGTGCTCAGGCCCTAATATAGGCAGGGCGCTTTTGGGTGTTACACTGACTAAAGGGTTAAAGAGTGATCAAAGATGCCACGGGCCTCTCATAGAAAAAATACCTGCCTGTGTTAAAGAGATGTGTTATGTAAGCTTTGGAAGGCTAAAAGGTCTTTTAAAATAAAAATCTGTCTTGTGTTCAGTGTCATTTTGGCCTTGAAATATTACTTGTGCACCAATTGCCTTTTCATGGACTAAAATGTCCACAGCCTAAAAATTAATTTAAAAAAACCAACCCCCACCCCCCAAAAAATGGCCACAAAATGATACGACAGGTAATGACAATTATGGAAGATAACTATCTTCACCCGTAAGTTGCTTTTTTAATTACAAATTCGTCTCAGTAAAGCTTGTATTATATACAAAGTTGACATTTATACACACATGCGGCCTCAACTAATGCTCTAAAAGAATCTATCAAACGTGTAAAAGGATATACTAGCTTCTCCTTCTTACATTGGAAAAACAGGTTTCAATAAAACAACACCGTGGAGGACTAAATATGGAATAAACAAAATCGTCATCAATTAATGCGTAAACCAAATTGTTTTTGTGACGCGGATCCACGTATAGATTAGTTGGAGTTAAAATTGTTTTTAACTTGAACATCAATAGGTACATAGACAAAAGAATTCATGTATCTTTTTTTGTGATATTTTGGAAGTTAAGATTTTCTTTTATCGCTTCACACAAAGAACAAAACATGATGTGATTAACAAAGAAACAAAGTTCCATTGATATTTTTCTCTTTTAAGCTATATAACACCACATCCTGTTCATCTTTGCTAATAATGGAATGAAATTAACTGCAATGTATTCAGAGATACATTTTTTTGAATGCATCTTTGAAAAGAAAGCTGCAAGGGCGGACTTAAATTACAAAAATGCAAAACCATCTGCAAACTATCCCTGGAGAATTATCAATATATACATTTGTACATATTTTTTTGTTTTAATACAAGCCAAAACTAGGTTTGATTTACTCAGCAAAATATAAACAATTAAAATGACAGACTGGTATCTGGTCATGTTGAAGGAGTAATTAAAATTGGAAATTCTCTTCCCTCTAATAAAACTAATGACATTTTGTTTTGGTGCATTTACTTCAAACGTATCTTGTAGACTGTCCATAGAAAAAGAAGACAAACTTTGGGATTCGAACCAGCCAACTGACCCCGGTGAGCTTGGTGGTTGAGTTGGTAAGAGTGGTAAGACATAGGAAGCAGGAGGTTGTGGGTTCGAATTCCACCGGTTAAGTTTGGGGATTTTGTTCCTTGCAAGCCCCTGGGCTAAACTGGGAAAGAATGATGTATCCAGACGCCACATTTTTTATCATGTATTACCTCAATGAAGATCAGTCATTGCAAACATGTTGAAAAGACATAATCTGGGACTGAGAAACATTTCCAAATTTTGTTAGAAAATACTTTGAAAATGCACTCGACTCTCCATAGACTGTGTACACAACCAAGGAAGTGGCGTCTAAATACTACATTCTTTCCCAACACAGAGTATACAGTGTTTATAAAAACACATCGGTGAAGGGAAAAACCCAATATGGAATTGACATCTTTTCAATGCAAATTCCAACCTATAAATAAAATAAACTTTGCAATGTTGAGCCACTTCGGTGGAGGAAACTTATCCCTCTCTCCCTCTCAAAAAAGACTAACAAAAAAAAAAAGTTATCCAAAATCTGAAATGTCAAAAATATTAACAAGAAATCATTTCACATTCTCCCTGTATTTTTTGGTGACCAGGCCCACACATACACCCTTATTGCTTTCATGTTGCTTGCTAAATTACTGCATGAAACTAAAATCGCCTTGCAAGTATAATTTACAAATTTATTTAAATGCTGTTGACATACACAAAGACCCTTAAATTACCAGGACCTTCTCCATTGCCGCCCCGTTATGGAATAGCCTACCCCACCCCCCGGTTATGGAACAGCCTACTCATCTACATCAGAAATTCTGGCAGTGTTTTGTCCTCCAAGAAAACTCTCACGACCCACCTTTTCCCCAAATCATAGCTGGCTGTCCTCTTTCTCGTCTTCTTTCCATTTTTCATTCTTTGTTTAGCACCTTGAATCCTTTGGCAATTTGGCGCTCTATGAACCCAGTTATATTATTATTAACCAGGGTACAATCAAAGCAAGGTCTAATACAGAATGCTTTAAAACCTTGTGCGTGTTTAACAAAAATGAGTAAACTAATATTTAAAGGATTGCTTATCACTAGTAGAACAACTACAATGTATCCGCCAGCGACTCTAAAACGTAATACTTAAATAGTTTACTGGACACCTGATTCAAAATACAGCTGCTACATTTTGGCCAAAAACAAAATTAAAATTGCTTACCAACAAGTTTCATTAAAATAGTTTTGTTATCTGTTAAAGACACTACTTAGAACAATGCAATCTTAATTGGCAGAACGTTTGTGACAAAGCACGACGGACTGGAAGTAGCTTGGCCCTTGTTACAATTAAATATAAGGCCAGTTCCTGGCAGCCAACGGCAAACTGTCTCAAACTCAATCTTGTGAACCCATAATTACGCTCTCTTTGTGACAAAATCTTAAAGATGCGTTTTCTGTGCTACTTTTCAATTTCATTTTGAAAAATAGATTCCTTTTCTGAATTGCCCTGCTTGTGTGACATGAATCCACCTGGACCCAATTCTGAGGGGCTGCTCAATTAACACTTATTTCTCGGCCGAGTTGCTTGATAAGCACAATTCAGCTGAGAATCACTTGCGCTCGATAAACATCTTCAGGACAAATTGGTTGTCAACTAATTCCTGCCAAGCTATTTTCCATTCCTGGCAGCATTGTGTGTGCACTGGCAGTTTTGTGAAGTAGACTCACGATGACCAAACCACGTCTAAACGTCTTAAATGACACCAAGAGGCAGTCCGTTAGGATGCATCATTCCATCTCCTCGAATCTGTTCCTCATGACTTTCTTGACGGCATCCCTGTAGGAGTCTGTGGCAGTTATGTCGTACGAGCCCCCTTTGATGCCGAGCCCTGCGCCCGCTTGTCTCTTTTGTACCTGCCAAAGACAGAGAAAGCCAGAAAATTGACACTGAAAAATGCTTTAGACTTCACATTTTCACTTCTTGTCTCTAACTCATATATCATACAACAGCACTTTACTTGATCTGGAGCTAAATGTCGCAGAGATAAGCACAAAATTTTCAAAACTCAAACAGTTTTTGGTTTTAGCAGGCTAACTATTTCATTTTCAAAATGCTCTTCTGAAAAATAAAGTCCTTCAAGAATTTCCTGAAACTTTTCTGGAGGTCACTGCAGGTCAATCACAAGCCACCAATTTTCAAGACGCTCCTTGGACTGGGATTGTCATTGTTCACCCCTCTTAATTGTGATTTGACTTTAGAATAATGTTTGAGTAACTTGTGACTGACTTGTGATAAAATGTTAACGGACTTGGGATTAACTGGTATTTACATTGCAAGGAACTTGTGATAGATGTGCAAAGGACTTGTGATTAACTAGTGATTGACTCATGATTGACTTGTGATTGACTTGTGATGACTTGTGATTGACTTGTGATTGATTTGTGACTGACTCATGATTTGCTTGTGACTGACTAGTCAGTGACTCGTGATGGAATCGTGATTGACTCGTGATTGACTTGGGACTCACTAGTGACCAACTAGTGACTGACTTGTGACTGACTTGTGACGGACTTGTGACTGACTTGTGACGGACTAGTGACTGACTTGTGACGGACTAGTGACTGACTTGTGACTGACTTGTGATTGACTCGTGATTGACTCGTGATTAACTTGTGATTGACTTGTGATGACTTGTGATTGACTTGTGATTGATTTGTGATTGACTTGTGATGACTTGTGATTGACTTGTGATTGATTTGTGATTGATTTGTGATTGACTTGTGATTGATTTGTGACTGACTCATGATTTCCTTGTGACTGACTAGTCAGTGACTCGTGATGGAATCGTGATGGACTCGTGATTGACTTGGGACTAACTAGTGACCAACTAGTGACTGACTAGTGACGGACTTGTGACTGACTTGTGACGGACTAGTGACTGACTTGTGACGGACTAATGACTGACTTGTGACTGACTTGTGATTGACTCGTGATTGACTTGTGATTAACTTGTGATTGACTTGTGATGACTTGTGATTGACTTGTGATTGATTTGTGATTGACTTGTGATGACTTGTGATTGACTTGTGATTGATTTGTGATTGACTCATGATTTACTTGTGACTGACTAGTCAGTGACTCGTGATGGAATCGTGATGGACTCGTGATTGACTTGGGACTAACTAGTGACCAACTAGTGACGGACTTGTGACTGACTAGTGACTGACTAGTGACTGACTAGTGACTGACTTGTGACTGACTTGTGATTGACTCGTGACTGACTCGTGACTGACTCGTGATTGACTCGTGATTGACTCGTGATTGACTCGTGATTGACTCGTGATTGTCTCATGATTGACTTGTGATTGACTCGTGATTGACTCGTGATTGACTCGTGATGGACTTGTGACGGACTTGTGACTGACTTGTGACTGACTAGTGACTGACTCGTGACTGACTCGTGACTGACTCGTGATTGAATCGTGATTGTCTCGTGATTGACTTGTGATTGACTAGTGATTGACTTGTGATTGACACAAAATTGGCTTGTGATTGACATGTGATCAACGTGATTGGTTGCAGATTGACTTGTGACTGACTCCATTGCAAGTCTTTACCTCTATTGGATCCATGCGTCCCTGTTGCTTCTTGCCCAGTCCTGTCCCTTTGTTCCAGCCCATCTTCTGCAGCAACTTGTTGCCGATGTTGTCTTCTTGCAGGCCCTCTTTTGTCGGTTCCTCGTACGGTCTGCCAAAGTACAAAAGTAAAAGAGATGAAACGTTGCGACAGTGTTTTCCCTACATATGGGACATTATACTCGGGTATACAAAAGAGAGAAGTCAAAAATAGGATAAAATTTGAAGCTTTGCAAGACTTTTTGGTTGGGGGTGGGGGTAATTTTGTTATGTCATACATGGGAAGTAAAAAGATGGAAATCAGCTGCTCTCACGAAAAGATGAATGGCAGACAATTATCAACCTGTCAAAAATAACACTGATCGTTAAGGTAGCTGATGATGACACACAATTTCAAAGGATTAAAACTTTTTGTGCAATTCAAGACAATGGTCAAAATTTCACTTTTATACTACAATTTATAGAAATGAAAGTTAGGAAGGATTCCATAAATGCCCGATGGCAGTGTGGCTTAAAAGACTGCAGGCACTGAATATTCAGTTTTTTCGGTTAGAGAAAGACCCCTGAAAATTTTCCTTGGGAACCCACAAATGGTAGAAACTGTTAACTCAATCCCCTGCCAGCCTTGGCTGGGGAAAGGTGGGGGAGGGTGGGGGAAGGGTGGAAGGGGGGGGGGATAACTTGGGTCACAGGGGTGGAAGGCAAGTAGCACTATGTCAAGCGGTTGTCCATATCAACCTGCCGCCTTAGATAATCCACAGTAAGGAGCAACACACTGATCCTCGGCATCTCTTTAGTGAATAGAAACTACTTACACTGTAGGTTTTGGAGGTCGGAACTTCTTCTTTGGCGGCGCCTCATCCACGCCAAACTTCTGTCTGCGTTCCTTTGCCCGATCCCGATACTGGTACTAAGATAAACCCCAAAAATAACTTGCTTCAGCACATCATTTATTTCAACATTTGGGTAGACGTACTTGGCTTTTAAAAACTTAAGTTTATATTTTAAGGAAAAGATGGTCAGTTGTACAACTCTGTCAGCATTTGTGATGGGATCAGGCTAAATGAGTCGTTTGTCGGGAACTTTCATTTGGAGCTACAGGCCAAGATAGGGCCACTTCATCACATCACTTCATCACATCTCTTGGTGTTCCAACTTCCATAATTTTTGAACTAAAGATGGTATCAGCATGCAGTTTTCGCAGCAGTAATGCTGAAATTGTGCTCTTTTCAAATCTGTTAAAAAAAAATGACCAGGGTCGACAAATGACCAATTTAGCTTGATCACATCACATTTTTGCTGGGAACCATTCTCATTTCTCCAAAATCTAACTTTCTGCAGCAAAACAAATGACACTTTAATTTTCAAAAGGCATCATGTCTCAAGAATAATGGCAACAATTGAAAAAGTCTGAGTATGCAGTGCTTGTAAAATTATGTTAGCGAATGTTGAAATCACATCTCCCGGATGCAAACATTCCATCGCACACGCTCAGTTTAGTTCATTATTGCACAATTTAAATACAGTTTTTTTTTAAAGATATAAAATTTTCTTTTAAAGGCATATAGGATCGTTTACATTGATTACATAAGTAACCTACAAAATTATTGTTAAAAAGCTAAATTAGATTCAAGATTGTACTTGTACTAAACACCCCATGAAATTATTCCGTCTAGCTTACTGCCGTTTAGAAGATATCAAGAAATTAAGGTGATTTCCAACGATCAGTGAATTGACTGAGTTCTGGAAAATTATGTTTCATGATCAAAAGATTGTGCATGGTTTTTCACTGTTTTCTCTGAAAGTGTATCCACTGAGCTGAAAGTTCAACGGGTTAAGTTTTTGAACATTCTTCTTTGGATTTTGAGTGGTGTTATTGTTAGAAACGAACAAAATGAGTGAAAAGCAAATGATCCCATGTGTCTTTAAGAGAGCAAATTGCACTGAACTTACGTCAGTCTCGGCTGCTTCCTGATCTCTGAGCTCCTGCGAATCTAGCCGCAGCGATTCCAGGTTCTGCTTGTGCAACTCCGAGAACTGCTGATGCTTGACCAGGATCTCCTTAGAGGGGAACTGCCGCTTGCACAGCAGGCAGATCAACTTGGACCAGTCTGTCAGCGCATCCACAGTGCTGGCCACACTGCTGGTGGCAGCGGTGGGATTGACGGTGGCAAAAGCGGGATGGATTTCGGGCTCCGGTTCGCTGTCGCTTCCTCCACCATAAGAAGCTACGATTCCACTCTATAAACAAATTTCAATAAGATCTTTTATTTGAGCACCATTTTAATCAATTATATGTTTTAAAAGATATATGTAGACCATAATGTAAGCGTAAAACCCCAAACGTAAAGCAGCAACATTTTGAACAAATATTTCAAAGTATCTTACCTTGCTGGCTGATGTGCCTGGGTCACTAGTCTGTTTCTGCAGCACGTGTTGGACTGCTGCTTTGGTGTCAGCAGGATTGGCCTGTCGGAGACACATGGAAAGTATTCACAAACTACTATTCCAACAAATCCAAACCAAACCACCATTTTCACAAAACCGTCTCATAATTATTTTTGAACTCATTCCATCCTCAAAAATGACTTAGAGACCCTTTAACACAGTTGATAAAATTATACACAAATTGATACAGGTTTGCTTTCTGAATTTCATGATTTATTTATTCCTGCCCTTTCATCTTTGTGGTATTCCAATAATTTTTAGACTCGCCAGCCGGGCTACTTAAGGAATAGTTTGACTAGCCCGCCGCTGTCTTGACTAGCATTTGGCTAGCGGGCTACCGCTAATTTTGAACCCTGGCTTATGATCACCATTCTGTGCCCCTCTGTATAACCATATAAGCACTGAATCCTCAGTTCAGGATGTTTGCAAGTGTAGAAGCCACAATTCACTTGCTAACCTGTGACCCCTGAAATGTGCTAACTGTAAGCACAGAATTTTCTGCTACAGTAACCAGAGTCATGAAACTGGGCCGCGTTTCTTCAAAATTTTATTTTTTTGATGTTTGGAGAATTTATAAGCTTTTTACAGCCAATGTCTGTTTTTAACAGTTCCTCACCTTCTTCATAAGCATTGCAAAGCCGGCGTCGGCAGCCCCAATCACTGAGAAGCCACCTTCCATTCCAGCTCCGCCCTTCTTTGCAGCGTTGGCCTTGGAGTTATTCATGCTCTTGGCCCATCGTGCCATGTCTTTAGCAAGCTGTGGAATACAGACATATTTACAATTAATACACGAGAAGACATCCGAAGAGACGGGGATAGGATGTGAACAACTTGCACAAGTTGTCGTAATAACTCGAACAAGAACTTGCACTAGAAGGTTTTAGTTTCGCCAATCTTTTCTCCAAATGTCTCAAGTCCCTTGTTTAAATTGTTGATGATCTAATGTAATCTTTGTAAAATTGTGTACCTATCTCACTGACTGACTCACTGTCACTTAAACCAGGCTGGGAGCAACTTTACCAGACTTGCCTGTTCATGTATGTGATGTAGGATCCTACACCACATGTGCTTCAGTCTCGCGCCCCTTGTTTACTTACTTTCATGATACATGTGTAAGCAAATAAGTCAAGTCTCCATGCGAACTCCAGACGATATACTACCTGGCTCTCTTCACCAACCAACAACCAGGCTAAGTCACAAATGACGGGGAGTCAGTCAGTCAGTTAGTCAGTCAGTGTAATTCCTCTCGAGGATGACACAACAAGTGAGGCACGAGTCGCGATGTGGGCAGACAGAAATAACAGTTTGCCACCCTCGGCAACTATGTAACTGATGGCTAGAAAGCAACTACCACCTGGTGCAGATGCAAGCTGGGCAAAGTGGAAATGCCTCAAATGATTGAGATCTAGAGTTGGCAGATAGAGCCAACATGACACTCAACAAGTGCGGATACAGTTCCTCCAATGACACCATGTGTGACTGCGGCGCAGAGCCACAAACTATGGAGCACCTTTTGAGATGCCCTCTACTACAAGATCCTTGCACAGCAGCTGACCTTGCAATGTATAATGAAGATGCGGAGAAATATATCCCGCTTTGGCTTAGCCGAATTTAGCTTTTTGTGAAGGGGACTCGATAAAAAGAAGTCAGTCAGTTTAGTACAAAGAGGACTTTAGGCTGGCCCCTCTTGAATCAGCAATAAGCAGTGATGCAGCAAAAGATACCATCCGGTCCAATACCTTTTTGGCCATCTTGTTCTTATCGTTCTTGTCTTTCTTGTCCTTCTCCTTTGTCTTCTCTGCCTTGTCTGTAGTATCAGTGTTGGCGGCAGTCTGTTCAGGTTTGGCATCCGGTGCAGGGAGGTAGGTAGATGCAGCCGCGTCCCAGTACAAGTATTTCTGCGTCGTGCCGTCGAAGTAATACTGGAACGAGAATAGGATGACCCTATATCAACACTTGCTCCCCAAAACGTGTAAAACTCCTGGTTTGGGTACATTGTGGCAATTTCATAGGATTGAACTCTTTGTGTCTTGCACCAGTTGGTATCAAATCTGAACCAGCTTTATGACACAAATAGTGCATGAAAGGGTTAGTTTACCTGTAAGTTTTACATATACCTTAGAACATACATTTAACATTGACCGTAAAAAAAAATTGAATGAATTTGGCTGATTACAGTTCAAAATCTTGAAATCTTGAAAACAAAGCTTAAATTCACAATAAAACCTTATAATTTTTAACAAATCGTCTTGTCTCTCCGTCCGTTAGTTAGTTAGTAACAAATGTTGACATTGTCTAGTGCTCCTACATATTTTGAGTGATTTCAACCAAACTTTGTCAAAAATATCAGTCGCCCAGCCCCAACATGTCACATGACCAAACTGGGGTCAAAGGTCATCATGGGGTCACAGGGGTCAAAATTCCTCTCCTTCCAGAAATTACAGGGCACAATCACCTGACTCATGCATGAACACGAATTTGTTGGCCCGCAGCTTCTGAGATCCAATCGAGCTTGTTCAACAAGTACATCTCACCATATACATGTATAGTTCCAAGCAGAAAAAGGCCTCTCTAAAATCTGGCAAGATACACCCCAATTTCTTCTTTTGCAAAAAGAAAATGTATGTACAAACAAGTCAACAGAAAAAAAACGAGATAAGTTTTGAAAAGAACTATTTACCCACCTGTGAGTTGGCATCGTAGTACAGGCCAACAGTTGGGTCGTAGTAGAAACTGGATATCTCATCATAGACGTACTTGGACACGTCTGGGGTAGGGTACTTCTGCCCCTCTTGGAAAAACACGGGGACCACAGGGGCTTCAGTTACTGAACTTGATTCCTGCCAATAAAATAGGTTTTGTGTTAAAGGGAATATACATTTGCAAACATCGAAAAACAAAACTATCATTTTTTTACGAAATACCTTACTAGGATGTTGGTAAATGACAGTCTAAAGCATCCTGTAAAATTATGGCACCATGTGTGAAGTCATTTTCAAGAAAAAAGTGGTATTTTGCATTAATTTCCAACGGTGGTCGGCCGACCACTGTTGGAAAAACCTTACTATTTTTCAACTACTGCTCCAAATTTACCAATTTTGTTCAGTCCAAATTTTGTTTGCTATTGGTTACATGTTCATGAACGGGTGCAGGCCAGTTAGACTGGTTCCCTTATCTTACAATTTTCCGGCATCTATAAATGATCCATTTTATCTTTAGTGGAGTCAGGGAACCAGACTACTTGAAATTTTTGTTTTTCTTCATTTTTCCAGTATTTTCGAACACAAAACTTCAAACATGTCAGTGTAACAATATTTGATCTGTTATACTAACCCCTCAAAATAGTTCATTTCTGAAAATTACAGCAAAAGCCAATGATGTACATTCCCTTTAAGTTTTTTGGTTTATTTTAGAAATATACATCCATGGTTTCTGAATGAACGCTTTTAATTTGCCTCACTAGCCCAACAGAAATATTGAAATAGTTAATGGCAAGATCAAAAATGGAATGTGAACTAAACTATTAAAAGAAAATACTCCCAAAAGAACGCTTCCTCCCAAAAAAGAGGTGTCACATGAAAATCACATATATGTACAGTTTTTGTTCATAAAGGTGAACTTTTGCAGTGAAGATTGAATACCAGAGTTGTCAGGGTGTCATTTCAAGTCAAAACAGCTCAATTACAAGTCCAGTCTCAAGCAGTGTTGGGATCAGGTTATTCTAGACAAGTAAGTCTCAGTCACTCTAGTTGAGTCCGAGCCTCAAGTCACTAGGTTGAGTTTGAGTCCGATTCATTAGCCAATGTGACTCGAGTCCAGTTCGAGTCACAGAACTTGCAAATCGAGACATATTTGAGTCGAAGTCCTAGACTCCAGTACAACACTGGTCTCAAGTGATGAGCTGTTCAAAGACTTCTCTGTGTCATGGTTGAACCTCTTTCTTGGATCTGACTAGTCATGGTTGATCCTCTTTCTTGGATCTGACTTTTCGTAGTTGAACCTCTTTCTTGGATCTGACTTGTGAATGACTTGTGATTTCACTTGACAACTATTGAACTCCCACTAGATACCCATCAAGCCCCAAAAGACAAGACAGCACCCAGTTACTCCAAATTCAGAGTATCATCCTGACTGTGCTAACCTGTTTCTTCCTCCTCTTCTTCTTGGTTGATGCTGTTGCCACGGCAGCCCCTCCGTCATCTTTCTCCTCCGATGCCTTCTCCCTGTCTCCCTCTTCCTTCTTCCGTTTCTTTTTCTCCGACCACTGCCTGGCTTTCTCAGCCAGCGCCTCTTGGTCCTCTTGAGCTGCTGCTGCTGCTGTTGTTGTTGAGGTCAAAGCCTTGCCTGCTGCTTGCTTCTTAGCTTCCTCCTGTAGCTTGGCAGTCACCATCAGTTGTTGTTGCACCTGCTGCTGCTGTTGGGACGGTACAGCCCATACAATTCAACCATCTAGCACTTGTATAACATTGTATTACAATGTATTTATTCTCTGATAAATTCATAAAACCAGAGTGCTCAGGCAGTTTTGAGATGGAACAGGGAATAACACACAAGGCCAGGGGAGGGGGTGGGTGGGGGGGGGGCGCAATACAGGTACCAATTGGTAAAACACGCTTGACAATAAACCTTGTAACACAATTTGCCCATGGACTCCTTGACCTTTTCTAATTTAAATTAATCTTTTCAGAATTTTCATAATCTTTGTTTTGCAAATTCTCAAACTCAACATCAAATTCAATTTAACATTTTGTGTATCAATAGTTCACAATTGGGTTCCAGGCATGCAGTGCAGTACAGAAAGAGGCATGACAATGGTGCAGCAATATTTCACATATATTACTACCTGCAGCTGTAGTCGTCTGGCTGCCTGAACTTGTTCCTGTGCCACGGCTGCTTTGTCTGTGGGAATGAAATGTAAAAGTAATTAAGCAAGACGATTTTAACTGCATCAGGATGTGAACCCAAAAAGCCACCCATGCAGCATCCACCAGCACCCTATTTAATCACTTGCTGCATGAAATTGCCATAATGAAACCAGCATGAGCTTGTCTTCAGTAAAAAAAGAAGTCTTTCACATTGTTAATGGATAGATTACTAAGCTATTAACCTTCTCTGGTGGGAAGTCAATATTCAGAGCAATGTGTAAAACCATTTCAAACCCTGCAGGTCAGTTTCAAGTGAAGGGATATGAAGTGTTAAAGTATTACTGTTTCACACAGAGAGTCACTGCACACACAAAAAAACATAATGTGGAGAGCAGTGAAGCATAACCTGCTTGCCCTGAGCTTAACCACACAAAAAGAGTTGTGCAGGGATTTGAAGTGTTATTCAGGCTCCACAGAAGATTTGCTCAAAACTAAATTGAAGTGTGGGTGAACTCTACGGGCAAAAGTGGTTTTGCAAAACTTGAAAGGTTGTAAAGTACAGAAGACTCGGAGCGTTAAGAAAACACCCATTATAGTGACCAATGCAGCTATCTTTTTCAACCCAATCATTCAAAAGGACCATTCGTGTTTTTATTCTTAAGTTTTCATAAAAGAATGCAAGGGATCACAAGTTAACACTAAACTATTTATTCACATTCTCAAAAATCATCGATTGTCACTAACATTGTTCTCTGTCTGCGATGACACCTGTTCCCTTGACGACAGCCGAAGCCAACATATTGGACCCCATGAGGGCGCCCTGCACCTGGTACTCGGCCTGAGCCGGTAACTGGCTACCCGCCGGCTGCACCACATAGGGCTGGTAGACGTACTGCTGGGACTCGATCAGCTTGGCGGGGTCCAGAGTGGGCGTGGCTTGCTGATAGAAGAGGGCGGCACCTGCCGAGGTCTCAGGCGTGGGGGGCTGGGTGCTAGCCGGATCCTCCTGGGCACCGTACTACAAGATAAACCAGAAAGAATTCAGAGCGATTTCTCTTTAACCCTAACCCCTTGAGCACTTTTACTAGAAAGTGTCCTGAATCCGCCAAAATCCACCAATTTTCTCATATATATGCAAAAAAAATTTTGGTGTCCTGAGTCTATCAGAATCCACAGTGAGTCCATTAGAAGTCACTCTTAAAAAAAAATTTTTTATGGATAAGTACTGAAACAAAAAAAAACACTTGTCCCAAAGGGAACCAAAACAAGGATTATAACCAAGTGTAGTAATGATAACAATATTTCGCATTGTGTGCTGCGCATATAAACTTAGCTAAACCACCTGGTGAGGCCAATAGAGGGTTTACACAATTTAAAATTTGATATAATTTCCTTGTTCAGGTGAATGACAATCAGCAGCATATCTATACACTTTTTTTAATCTGGAATTATTTAAAACCCTTACTGTTTCAATTCTATGCTCTACACAACTCACCGCGGGCCATTTTGCCTCTGTAAGCACAGGATTGGTTGTTTTAGACTCCTCAGGAAGGCTTTGCTTGCAGAAGTGAACTGAAACTGCAAAAAAAACCAAAAAAAACCAAGAATAGACCATTTTAATCTTTATTTTAAATAGATTGCTGACTGTATGCATAATGGTTTAGATCTTCAAACATCAAATAACGAAATTCAGGAGATCATTATAAGCTGCCTTTTGTTTGATCAATCACAGAGAGTCAAAATTGTTCTTCCAATTCCCCTGCCATGCATTTATATAGAAGCCAGTAAAAAAACCCAGTCAGATCACAATGTTGTAAACACTGCAACTAGTCAAATTCCATCAACAGACAAGAGACGTAGCTGGTAGGTACAGCTGGCATATCAATCACCTCCAGTCAAAGCATGGCTATATCACATTCACAAGGAATTCTGTTAAAAACTGCCATTTAACCTAACCTTCCCAAATCCTCCAAAATCCTCTTCGCAAAGTGGAGGATTTTGCAGGATTGAGGCTACATGGCAAAAGTGTGTTGTTGATTTCGGAGGACGCACTTTGTCAATGTCTTTAGGCCTACATTATACTTAAAATCCTCCGCACTGCTCCAGGATGTAACTGGCTCTGCCTAAACATATTGATAGTGATTGCTGGAGGATTTTGCAAGATTGAGGCAGTGGTCACCCATCCAAGGACCACATTCAAGAAATAACAGAGGATTTTGCAGGATTGAGGCTGTATGTAATATTTACATGGAGACAGTTGGAGGATTTAGCAAGATTGAGGTTACATCCCAGCAAAAGTGCTAAGGGACTAAGGGTTAATTGATTTTGACTGCTGTGATGGCGCAGCTGAATTTAGCCAGCCAGAGAGGGAGGGCTTTACCTTGCTTCCCGTCAATTTGAAACGGCGGCTGCATGGAAACCAGAATATTCATGAGGTGGGTAGCCGTCTCCATGGTGTCCATCTCAACGTAGCAGTAGCCCCGCGAGGTGCGCGTCAGCGTGTCCCGGGCTATGCTGATGTTCATCGTGGCCGAGGATATATACTCCAGGACTTTGGTCACCGTTTCTTCCGTCGTCAGCGCATCCAGGCCCATCAGGATCAATACTTAATTAGGCCAAAAACCAAACAAGAATACATTTCATTTCATGACAAGACATTGATACAGTGGTGCTAATCTCTACTCATTGACTCTTTGCTTTTGGCTTAGCATTTGAATGCAAACAGCAATTTTTCACTGCAAACGTCTACAATATTGAAGATATAGATTCTTTACTTTGCATTGTGAGAATAATTTGTGATAAACATATGACACTCACCATTTGAGGCCACGTCACCTATTTCACTGTAACGCTCCGAGTCTGTGGGTGAAATAAAAACGCAGAGTAACCATCATGGCTTGGGGGGGGGGGGAATTTTACTCTTCAGGATTTCACACCTGTGAATGAATTTGGGGCTTGAAGTGTCTTCTGATCCTGAGGAATCCTTTGCATGTACATTATGAAAGGCATACCCGAATGGCATTTGTAACATTTTTGACATGTTGATGGTTGTTTGTTTTCCACTTAATCTTCACATCTGTCATTAGGACATCACCATGGAAGGCCTTGTGACTTTGCTTAAAACAAAGTTATGCACGTATTATGTGAGGAATTCTGGAAAAATGAGACAGAACTGGTCACGGGCCATAGTGGAGAAAAATCCAAAAACAAAAACGGTGGTGATCTTCTTTCAATTTTCAGATTTGTCAATACTTATTGTCTTTGATATCTCTACTAGTACTACACATTTTTAAAGAAATACTACAAAAATCGTGGAATAAAAGTCGTAAGGAAAAACATTAGGCATCTTTCATATTCACAAAGTCTACAAAACAGTCGAAACTTTGAAGGCCTTTTTTCAGTATTGTATTTTTGTGACATTTTTTTGTGATAAATAGCTATAACTTGTCAACGGAATGTCTGATTAAAGTGCAACAAACTGCACTGTCAGGAGAATTTTTATTCTCAATCCTAATACCCACAAACTCTCGTTTTGACCTCTACACAGTTGTGTCTCATTTTGCCAGAAAACAATTTCTTACAAATGTCGCAGACAGATCTTATTTTCAACAAAGACTCAACGCACTGAGAAAAACAATGTTAACATGTTGGCCAAAAGGTAAACCCTAGGACCGAAGTTTCCGTTCAGCCCAAACTGGATGTTTCTTACCCTCTTTGCTGATGCTACACTTGAAGCAATACTCCCGCCGCTTGAAGTTATGCGTACCACACTGAGGTTAAAAATAACAAGCAATGTAGAAATCCTGCTGCACTGATCCAAGGAGTCTGGAACCCAGACTTCACTTGGATACTATAAAGGCACCCAGTTTTTTTTTGGAAACTATGTATACTCACAACATGGAGGTGGAATTAGCCTCCATGCTCTCAACAAATGAAATGAAACATGTCACCTCATATGAAAACAGTGATGACACTACAACCGCTACCGGTATAAACATTTTAACTTTTGAAATGATAAATGACCACATTCTCAATTCCGTCCAACAGATGCTACAATGCCATGTACTGAGTGGCTGTAACTGAGGGGGCTTGTGTAGTGTATAATTGACTGGAGAACTAGACTATCTGAAAACGGCACCGACAAGTTGCTAGCAAAGAAATACCTGCTCAATCAATGTACAACAGTTGACAAAGAGAGACACCTACTTTGTTTAAGAAGATTTAAACGGGTCAACTACCCCAAGGCCACAAAAATCGCCTCAGACACATAAAGTCCAAGTCCGCAGTGTATTTGAAACAACTGAAGTTGACCCAAACATAATTTTTCTTGCACATGCAAACTTTCTATACTAATTTTCCATTTTGAGTCAAATCAAACGACTGCAAACAGTTGATCTTTTGCATGTAGTTGCTTTGAATTGTTTCAAAGTTCGTACAGATTTCTAATCTTTAGATAAATTTAGTTTGGTGCAACTCTGTGATGCCGGTCCAAAAAGAGTTTCAGTCTCAAAAATTAGAGTGATGTAGAGCTCCTGACGACTTCTCTATGCAAACATTAAAAAGTCCTACAGGGCCCAATTTCATGGCACTGCTAAGCACACAATTTTCCACTAACAGTGCTGCCGTCTATTTTGTGGAGACCACAAGCAGGAAGCACACGGCAAAAGGCACGCTCACCTCAAGAGGAAAAAGATGCTTTTAATTTAGTGATGTAGTATTAGAAATCTCCTTGTGCGTGCATGAAACAGTGCTAAAGAGTGCAATTTTCTGCTATAGAAAACACAACTTATCTCCTAACTTTTAACCAGCAACATGAAAATGGGCCCTGATCTGTTGCCTCTTGTTACTTTTAGCAGCGTTAAAAGGTAAAACCGACAGCGGGAACATACCTGGGAGCAGAACCAATCTTCTTCCCTGTCCTTATTGGAGCTGTAGACCAGCTGTGTGTCCTGACCGGCCAAGTCAATGTGCCCCTGAAAACAAAACCAACACAGGCACAAAATGAGCGATCCGTAACTATCGTCAACAACATTCACCCTTGGAACATGTGTTTTCACCGGGAAAAATCCATGACTGAACCTTTTGGGGGGAAAAATAGGAGTCTGCATACTCAGGCACTGGTGAGTATTCATTTTTTTTTCCTGGAACCATTTGGTTGGAAAGAATGATGAGGCGATGCAACTATATGAAGGTGCGACGATGTGATTATTTATGCAAAGAATTGCATGCTGCCTCCATCTTATAAGCACAGACGCGTTGAAAATATTGCAATGCTTACTGCATATTTAAAAAAAAAAAAAAATGCTGCAGCATTTCCGGAAAGATAAAAATGAGGAAGCATTATGAAAAAAAAACACCCAAAAAACGAACAAAATACGCAATTGCTTCGTCTCGTGTTGTTATCACATCAACATGACCAAATACGATATCCCATGGCCAAACAAATAACCACATACATACTGCCGGTATCACCCAATCCAAAAATGTGATTTGGGAAAGACAAACCACAACCTTTGAAGCTTTCACTATCTACATACAATGTATGATACACAATTTCACAGAACAAACTGTCTGGTCATTAAATTATCTGAAATATGCCTTCCTCAAAAGCATGGTCTACTGAACGCTAATTCCCCACATTTGAATACTTTTTTAAAGTCATAATATTTTGCTAGATGCTGTGTACATGGAGTGTACATTATTGCTTTTAAAGTGCATCTGCTAATACTTTTTGTAAGAATGAATCAAGACTGAAAACCTAAGTAAATTAAAAAAAGATTGCAAATATAAATTTTAGATCGACTTTCAGCATTTGTAATACATCTTCATTCATGCACCCCCACCCTTCCACAGTAACAACTGATTGCTAGAAATTATGGCAAAGTTGTCACTAGTACCCCATGGCTAGTTTCTTCTAATATAATTACTCCAACATGAGCAGTACATACAAATTCTCTGTCTGAGGTTTAACGAATCCGAGTTGGTCTTGAGTTAGCTTAATCTCCATCCAGACAGTTGACACCTTAATTTACACCCAAACTAATTTAAATTTTATAGCTAATGTTGTGATTATCAATTCTTGAGAGAAGTACGATTCCAAATTTTTATTTTTACATTTTATTCGAGTCAACATTTAGCAGTCAACTTTTCTTCCAATTTCCATCTTTAACCAATTTATCACTAGTTAGCACATATGTATAACTTCCCATTTCATCTTGTCCAGTTCACCATTGATGATGGTTAACGTACAAGTATTACTTCTGACGATCATTCACAGCATTTGCAGACTTTTCCAATCTTGATTATGTGCCACATGTGGTCTTTCTATAACAGCTTTTGAAACTATCTTGAGGAATCCCTACCCTCACTGTTATACAAATCAAGTCAGCCTAAACTGAAACACTCTCGACAGCATCTTGCACAATCCAAGCGACCCGTTCACAATTCCTAGCCCCAATTTCTCATTACTTGCCTAGGAGTAAATCTGCTTTATCCTCAAAGTACCCCAAAACCACACTGACAACAAATTCCCCCTTTGTTTAAAAAGGGACCGCAAACCTCAACTCCGCTTGCACAGCTTGATCGCTTGCACAGCTCACCAGTTCGTAAAGCGCCGTGTACAACGTGTGTTTGTTAGTGACGAGGGTAGGGCCAGAAAGGTAGTCCGTCATGTTTTGTTTTGTTTAGAAGCGGAGAGGCCAAAAGTTTTTTCCTTTCGTTTTTGTTTTGTTTTGGTGTGTAAAAAATATGGAGCTACAGACATGCAGGAAAATACACGGAACCTGGTTCTCCTCCATCCACCGTTGGGCGTCGGGCAGGAACTGAAACTCCACAAAGGCAAAGCCCCTGGATACACCTAGAGGCGAGGGAGGCACAACAACATTCAGAACAGCAGGGTGTTAAAATGCAACAACACAACAGCGTCTGACTTCAAAAAAATAACCACTCATATTCCCCGATCATGTGCCGATCCAACGGCGAAGATTTCAGCAGGGGTTCACTGCTTTGGGTTCTGGTTGTCGTTGTTTTTTTTAACAGTGGGCCAAGGTCTTTGGTGATTTCAGTTTGTGGCTTGTGTGAACATCATGCCTGATTAACACTTAATACAAAGAGTAAAACTCTGCTCACAAATTTGGACAGAAATTAATGCCGATCTGACATTATGTCGGAGAAGGCTGGTATTAAACAGGCAAAGATGTCAAGGGCAATCATCCATCCACCATTAAGGGGGTCAAAGAACAATTGAGGAACCTCAACTTTTGCTGCTAAAATTAGGAATAAAATAACAATCAAGAAATCCCACAAATCAAAATCTGTTGCCTTTTAAAGCTGTACAGTTTACAGTTTAATTATTCTCCTGTACCTAAGAAAATGACAAACATGGTTCCCCACCCCCTTAAAATTAACGCATGACATTCCATGACAATTTATGAGTTTTCCATAAGTGCGTGTTGCTCACCATGACTTTTGTTCATTGTGTCGTGTGTACCAAAGATCTGCGTACAATCGAGCAATCGCGTTTCACCACTTTATGCATGCATGTAACGTATCGGATTCCAATTTTCTTATCACACAAAATTATATTTCTCCATGTTCTCTCATGACAACGGGAACCCTCAAAGTAACTTCACATTTCAACACTTTTTATAACTTACCTCTGTTTATCCCACAGCAAGGCTTAAAATAGAACACCAGTCGGTTCATAATACCATTTTTTTTTTAAGTTGGCCATTTCAGTTTTTTTGTGGTTTTTTTTTACAAATGGCCTTCACTACCAAATGAGTACATGCACTGTGGGAGACAAATTCTGTTAATACAAATAATAAAAATAAACAAAGAAGAAACAAAAATGGCAATCATCACCAAAAATAAAAAAATCGTCATCCCTTATTTGGTGAATGGAGGATTTTTCAAGCCACCAACTGAAATCACATGCAGATCTATTGGATATTGGCAACAACAACCTGGATTTGTTTGGCCTTGAGGGACGGGGAGGGGAAAGTAGAACATTTGTTTAACATGTTCTCACCTGTGTCTCGATGTTTGACCAATCGTACATCTTTGATTGGTGCCCCAAACATCTGCAATACAGTTCGGATCTGGAGAACAAACAAAAAATGAAATTTAGAAGCAAATCTTTAGTCTTGTCACAACGTTATTTTGCTCTGATACAATCATTTTACTGTAAATAATAAGAGTGTTAAACTGCCACTTTTGTTGAACCTGCCTAAAAATGAAGCTCTGCATTAGCCCACCTAGTCTGCTGCACTTCACAACTCTTCAAGTTTTGCTTGTACTATATTTGCCATAGAGTTAGCACCCACACTTCAAATTCCTTTGAAGTAATCCTCAGTGGAATATGGATAAGTATGCCAATGTTTGAACAGTTATCAGCAAATCACAGAGTTCGAGCCCGGGCCCGGACACTTGTGCCCTTAAGCAAGGCACTTAACCATGATTGCTTCGTCCTTCGGATGGGACGTAAAGCCGTAGGTCCTGTGTGTTGCGTAATGCAATGCATGTAAAAGAACCCAGTGACACTTATCACTAAGAGAAGGGGTTTGCCCCTGTGTTTCTGGCCTCCTGTTAAAACTCCCACGCTGAGTATTTAGGAGAAGAACCAACCAAGAACCAAGTTTGTATCACATATAAGTTGAGCGCTACTCACGTCATGGTCGGTGATGGAATTATGAAGATTTTTCAGCATGACGGTGCGGCTAGGTTTCTCCTTCTCCTGCGGTCTTCGGTCCCTCCCTTCCCTGTGTCGGTCATCATTGTCCATCCGATCTCCGCGTCTGTCCCCGCCGCTACGTCTGCCGCTCCGGCGCCTGTCGTCATGGCGATCTCCACCACGTCGCTGCTCACTGTATCTCTCCTCATAGCGCTCGTCATACCTGTCGCTGTGCCTGTCGTCGTATCTGCTGCTGCTGCCACGGTATCTGTCCTCATTCGGCGGGTACCTTTTAGCATCATCGTATCGATCGCCGCTATATCTGTCCTCATCCCTTCGGTCCTCGTACACTTCGCTGCGTTGCTCGCTTCTTCGGTTATTTTGGTACAACTGAATAAAAAAAGCAACAGCAGTTTGGAAAGCTAAGTATTGGCTTCCAATTTGTTTTATTTCTGGGAGAATATAGGGAAATGTTCACAAGAACATGGATGTCCTTTTCTTTTTCAAGGACCATCCACCGGATTCTTGTCACTTCTTTTTTAAAAAGAGTTTCACGTATGGCAGTTTAAAAAAACAAGCTTTATAATATCATTGGCACATATTCCCATCGCTTCTGAGTGTACACAGACACTTTTACTGAGCAGTTCATCTGAATGATCACGAGAGGAAACCTTTTCAGTTTCCATTTGGTGGTTTTTCCCATGACATTATTAATGGTGCACACTTATTAGTGGTGTACACTTATGGGTGGTGTGGGAACCGGGTGCCCTTTTGAAGTAAAACACAGGTACCCTGGTAACCATAAAAGATACCCATCCCCAAAATTCAAATCCTGGAGGTTGTCTGACGGGCTTTATAGCTTTACGGTGTAAACTGCAACTTTCGAGAGCGTCATCTGTGGTGCGCTAAAATGCACATAAACGTGAAATCTGTTTTGGTTTGGGTTTGCATGTAGTCTGGTTTTCATTTTGAAAATTGTACCCACAAATGGCATTCAAAACCTTTCTTTATCATTGTCTGAGAAGTTACTAAGTAATTTGTAAAGTTTGTTACAGGTACCCGATCCCATATCTCTGGAACCGGTTCCCGACATCAGCGGTCGGGTACTCGGGTACTCAGTTCCGATACACACACCTAGACATTATTTATAAGAAATGAGAGGAACCTGCAACTGGATTCTAACCTCCTGCTCTTGGTAGTTGTTTGTTTCCACATTTGCCTCATAGTTCCCTCTGGGCTGGCCTTGGAGGGCGTTCTCGTTGGCATCATCAAAACGACTGGGTCTGGATCGGTTACGCCTCCTTTCTCTGCCTTGATTCCTGTCCCAGCCAAAGTCTCGTCCTCTGAACATACAAAAGATGAAAATTCACGTTCAACTTAGTAAACTTTTAGCGAAACTTTGGTATTGTTAATAAAAAAGGGGGGGGGGGGTTCAATTGTTTTTTATTGCTCTAAAATCACCTTTACAATCAAAAGCAGACTTTTCTCAATTCTAATGACACCCTTTTTGCAATTTTGAACAGATTCTTGGTGTGGAAATCACGATTTTTCTGTGCGGTTTGTCTCTTGTTTGTCCCTTTGTACATCGCGCGGTGATCGCCATCTTTATTTTTGAACATCATCGTCATTTTACCCCCAAATTTCCCTCAAAAAATTCAAAACCCTGCCCTTTATCTATGACATACCTGTTTTAATGAGGATGTCGCCAACTAGTTTGGTAGGTGCAATAATTTTAAAATGGATTTTGTTCCCATATAAACTCATGTTAGTTGTAGTTTTGAAAGCACTTTCGAAGAAAATGTGACTTTCCCAACTTTTTTTTGCAGTCAGACGTGCATGTTGTAGTTCTCACACGCGTAAAAGCCCTACATAATGAAAGCCCGATGCTGATTGACTGCTAAAAAAATTAATTAGTCTGGTTCCAAGACCAAAAAATTCTGACTATTCCTTAATCTTTTGGTCTGGGAACCAGACTAAAAATAAATAAGTTAGTCTGGTTTCCAGACCAAATGATTCTGACTATTCCTGAATCTTTTGGTCTGGGAACCAGACTAAATATAAATAAGATGTTTATTTTTTATCAGCCAATCAGCATCGAGCTTTCATCGCGTCAATTAGCTTTCACGTTTGCCATCTTGGTTTTTGAGTCTGTTTTCTGGTTGTCATCGTCGTCTTTTACCCCTGAATTCCCTCATAAATCAAAGCCCCTGCCCTCTTTCCACAAAATTAAACCTGCTGATATTCAAGAAGGTGTCATTGCCAATTGTTCAGATGTGCCAAGAAATATCAGAATGTCAATTTTGAGTGTCATTTAGTCAACTGTTTTGGTGAGTCTTTCCCTTCCTATATAGGAACGGGGTCCTAACAGTAAGGATTACCCTTATAAGTTATACTAGGAACCGAGCCCTACACTACACGATCACCCATTTTTTAAAGGATAGTTGTGTGAATGTTTCTATCCTACTTTTAAATGTTCTTTCTGATTAGGCCTAACATTAAAAAAGTAACATCATTTCGTTTAAAAAAATGCATTTTGTACTGTATCACAGTGTCCCTTTATGTTTAACTTTTAAGAATGAGCAATCATTTGAAGATTGCGTGCTCATTCTTACGAATGCGCGCTCATTCTTAAGAATGTGCACTCATTCTTAAGATTGCGCAAATTGCAAGAAAGCGCACAACAGCTCCATGCTTAACCAGTTAACCGGCGCGGCATGACCGGTGACTTTGATTTGACTGAGCAAAAAAATTATGAGGTGCTAACTCAACTGCTATCGAAAAAGAACGTATGGAAAATCTCTTTACAATAGAGTATTACCGATCTCTTCTAATATCTGCTTGATCTACTGCCATCTCTCGTTGTTGAGCTAAGTACTGGTTGATTTCGAGCTCCATATTGGTGGAATTTAACGGCAAATGCCAGCTTTTTTTCGAGCTGTTTCTGTGAACGTCACCTCGTCATCGTCGCACTCGCAAGAAATTTGCTTTTTGGTCTCTAGTACGCATGCGCATATTACATATAAGTCACGAGCCCTGGCTTCTCTAAGTGCAAATGCATTGCTCTAGATGGTTTGAGCTTACACTACTGACTAAAATTAACCTCATTACCAGAGCTTCATAACATACACGAAATGCAAGAAGCCCTGGACGCGTATGACAAAGCTGTGAAATTATATTTTGGGGTCGTACAGTCATGACAGTATGAGATTAAGGTGATAATACCCGTGCATGTTCTAAGAAATTGTTTATTGTTGTATTTGCGAAGTAAACCCGTTTCAGTAACTCAAAACATAAGGAATAATGAACATAAAATAAGGAATTTGAAATTCTTATTACTATTAGAGCTTGACTGAATTAAAATGATCAGAAATGAATTTAAAAGTGCATCAATTTTGCTGATGATCGATTGATGGCCTACGGTAGCCTACGCGCGCTATGCTTTAATATGGAATCAGCATGGGAGGGGCGGGGCTTAGGAATAGGGGATTTTTTGTGTTCTTGCCATAATCGTTACTGTACTAGTTATATTGATATATTTTAATTTAGATGTGCATTTGGCAGTGCATTTTCTATCTGAAGATTGAAGAATTACCTGAAGGCCACAAACTGGGCCTTTAATATCCCCAAGCTAAGCAGGGTGCCCCCTCCCACTCCGCCCCCCCCCCATGCCATGGCCCAAGTTTCCTAGCAAGTGTTGGCTACCCTACCGTGGGATTGTCCCTGCACTTTGAGGATTCAGCTTTATTCGCTGTTTTATACCATGTTTATTCTCTTTATTTAGGTTGATGCAATGGATGATGAGACGGGGAAAAAAGATGTTGCCATAGCAACACTGGATGAGCATCATCAAGAAAAGAAAGAAACAGGATGGGACCGAATCAAACAGGCTTATACAGCGGAGTGAGTTGGAAATTGGGTTTTTGTTTTGTAGAATTCTTGAAACTGTACTTTTTAGGGGCATATTGGATTTTTTAAATAAGTATATTTTTGGTTGAAGGTAGCAAAAACCTGTAGACCTGGGCATCTTAATTCACAAGTCTCTCAAACTTTCACCCCAGTGTGCTGCATAAGCAAAGAAAGCGAATCGAGTCCTAGGAAATGATTAGGCCAAGTAAAAAAAAAAATGTTTAGCATCCTGCCTTTTTGGAAAATAAGGAAGGAAGAGGCCCTTTTTTCCCTCCAAAATGGCCGCCCAACCAGGCTATTTTTCAAGATGGCTGCCAGCTTTTTTTAAATCGTCGCCATTTGGACTCGGGAGAAAATGAAATCAGCTTTATATGGGCTAGATGCAACAGACAAAGATGCCAAAATGATGTCACTGTTTAAAATTTATAATTTTTGGGGTTTTTTTTCTTTCAAAAAACAAAACCAAAAAAAGGAGGCGGCCTCCGAGACAGAAGCGGGCGGGGATGCTAAACATGTTTTTTTTTTATTTGGCCTTAAGTCTTTTAAGGAGAACTTTGCATACAGAAGCAAGAATTTTATAAACCACTATACAAATCACTAGTACGGCCACATCTGGACTTTTGCATGCATGTTTGGAATCACATGGTTAAAGACGAAAGTTGTTGAAGAGAAGGTCCAAGCCAGAGCTACAAACCTGCAGCACGTGCCATGAAGAACAAATAGCCAGCCTCAACTTTGGAAGACAGAAGGAGCCAGGCTGACCTCATCGAAACATTCAGAATAATAAACCAAACAGAGAAAATCAACCCAGACACCATGTTCAAGAAGGCCGACTTCAAAGGAAAGAACCAGAGGGCACTCTCAGAAATTTGCAAAAACCAGATCAAATCTCAACATAAGAAAATACTTCTTCAGTCAGCCAGTCCTTGACCACCGGGGAAAGAATTCCATACATTATAGCCTCCATTCAGACCTCCTGCACAAAGTCTATGGGCCATGACAGAAAAAGTTAAAGTATTATCAAAAAAAATTTGCACTCCTAAAATAGTGTTTCTTCATCAGATTTACAACTTTTGGTATCAGGTCATATTATAGAATATGAGTGGAGGCCGTGTATGGAATTCTTTCCACGATGGGAATTATAGCCTGAGAGCGCTGTATCTGCACCCAATCCCCTACATTTAAAAATCCAACTAAGATCACACATGGGCTAATAATGGGGCAAAAATGCCCCCCCCCCAACCCTGCCACACATGCTGAGGACAGAAGTGTGGTGCTTCCAGGTAACTCAAGGTAATATTGTATTTGTGTTCTGTTGTGTACATTCTCCAACAGCCCAGAAACTCATGAGATCCCGCGGGAGTTGTACGAGCTGATCCTGATGACAACGATGGGTATGCTGATGGGATATGCCTACGGTGGTGTTCCTGCATCCAGACACGCCAGAGATCGCTACATACAGAAAAGCGGGGCGGCAATATACAGCAGCCGTCTCGAAGCTACGGTAAAATTCATTGATACATCCCAACAGACGAATCGACCCAGCATAGTATATAGTGGGAAACAGTTGTGGTTGTCAGAAAATATTCTGGGAAGTTTCTGGTCATGAGGAATTCCAAAAAGGGGCAGAGATGGCTCATCTTAGACTAGTCTTGTACAGATGAATTTTTGGCCAGACAGATATTTTCCAGATATTCTGTTCATTCAACTTTTCAACTGTGAGTCATGCCCAAGTGTAATATGATATCTCAAAATTGACTGTTCTTGCATTTTTTTGTTCAAGCAATGTTTGTGTCTGTTACATTATCACCCTCTGTTAAACCATGTTCCAAGTCCTTAACACACACACAAAAAAAAAAATAAAAAAAAAAAAAAAATCTAAACTTTTCAGTCCAAAAGTCAAAACAAGTCAAAAATTATACATTTCCAACAATGTTCTTCGAAGCACCACTGTAGGTATATTGTGGTAGTGTCCATGTTGCATTGCGCGTAATGCGCGATGTCGTGCAGAACGCAGCTGTGCTGGTGCAGTGTGCATTTAGGACTATGAAATACTGACTCCCTGGTAGTATTGGGCATGCCTACATGTGCACGTTCAACCCATAAAACCTTTTCTAAAAGGCACTGGATTTCAAAGGAGTAAAAATGTCATGTGACACTGGAAAAGTGTTTAAGACTTGCCAGCCATATCTTTATCATCTGTTTAAAACCGGCTACGTGATTGTCTCTTGACCAACAGGAATGGGTAAACTGTTTCAGGAATTTATGAATTCAAATTTAAGTATTAGCTCTGTGCGACCCTTTTATTTCTCAAGGGTTACTGGATTTATTTACATCTTTCTCTCTTTTGTTCACAGGGTGCATCTTACAATGCGGGAGTAAGGGGCTTCATACGCTATGGTTATCGGTGGGGATGGAGGATAGCATTCTTAGCCGCTGGCTTCCAGTGAGTACTGCACATTTTCATTGAGAGACAGGATCAAAGTTCAGCCCAATAATATCATTTCTAACAGGAAAGACTTCTAAGACATTGCAACAGAGACAACATCTTACAGCCAAATCATGCCGTGCCAACTTGAAGCCGCATTTCCATATGGGTTTTCAGTCCATTTTGTGTTTCTGATGAGTAGTTGAGCCTACAGTTTTGAATAGTATACAAATATTGAGTGGCTCAGAGTGAAATGGGAGGAATATTATCGCAAGGTAAAATCTGGACTTTTTCCATTTCACAAGGCGAAGCCGAGTGAACTGGACTACAGCTCTCCACATTGATACATTTTCCAATGCACCTCGTTCCATGTGTCATCTTACGTGAACTTGCTGTTTTCTTTATGTTTTCTCCGTAGAGGAATAAGCACATGTATGTCACTGTACAGAGACAAGCAGGACATCACAAATTACGTCAGCGCAGCAAGTAAGCCACAAGCATAACGAATTGGGACTTTCCTTGCCTTTCACATCTTATAATCCATTACTTCAACATTGATTTTATACTAATCAGAAATTCCTGAGATGTGTTTTAAGAAGTCTGTGCTCTTCCACAGTTCTGGGGTTTTCCCCCTGCAAATTTTCTTTTTGTTTTGATGGCTGAACTATTTTATTTTCGTATTGGGCATCTGCAACCCTCTGAATAAAAGGTCAAGTTTTGTTTGCCGTTGTATTGTGCAAGAACAAATTGGCCATGCGAGTAGACTTGTTGAGATTGGTCCTGTGAGTAGACTGGTTTTCCGGTTCCTACATTGTCAATACTCATTGAGAGACAGGAACCAATCCCCCCTTCCCAGAACTGAATTATTGTCAGGCTGGAAATATGTTGAAATTTGTGAAGTTTTATTCCAAAAGTAAACATGGACCCATTTATTCGTTCAATGTCTCATGTCTCTTTAATAAATTTTGTATGGCTAGAAAAAAGCAATTAAAAAAATTCTATTTTTGAGGTGAAACTCGAAAATAGCACCAACACCATCTTAATTACAAATCCAATTCCATTGTCTGATGTATATTTCTTTTTATTTCTTATTCCCTGCCACCCTCCTTGTCTCTCTGTGTCTATCACCCTATCTGCCTCTCTGATTGTCACCCTCAGTGGTGACAGGTTCGTTGTACAGATTCAACCTTGGGCTGAGGGGGCTTGTCGGGGGAGCGTTTGCGGGTGCTGTTGTCGGGTAAGTAGAACAGTCTTTCAATAAACAGTTAAATGTTTAATGGGATAAGTTCATAGCATGTTTGATATCCTTCCTAGCAATGCCCTTCAATATTAAAACCTTAGAAGAGAAACAAGCAGGGTTGTAGTTGAGCCAATCACAAGTCTCTGCAAGTCCATCACAAGTCCTCCAGTCCCAATTCAACTCACAAGGTATTCAAATGAGCTTTGACAAAGGCATTTCATTGTTATCGGTCATCCACTGTTTCTTGTGACTGGACTTGTGATAGACTCGACTACATCCTTGGAAACAAGTTTTGTTTTTATGGTCAGTAAGTACTAGTTCGTCTTTTGGATATTTGCAAAATGTGCTCATTACCAATACTTTTCCGGTCTATTGAAGTATTCCAGCTGGGCTGATATTAATGGGAGCCCAGAAACTGCAGGGAGAAACCACATTGGAGAAGAATAAACGAGTGCGCCGGGAAAAAGCAATCGCCAGGGATAAAGAATTGTAAGTCAAATAATTTTCTAGGGGGGGGGGAGACTATAGGTTCCCCTAAAATAACAGCCCCCTCCCCTCTGCCCCACCCCTCCCCAACCCCTCCCCCACAAAAAATAAGATTTATAAAGCAGTAATTTGGTTTTTCAAGCAATCAACCCATAAACTACCCATATTTCAACCCCAAAAGGACTTTCGTAAGACATCAAATCAATCCAAAACTGCTGCTCAAAATTGGCTACTTTAGAAAAAGAAAAGTTGAGTTAGATTTACAAGTTACTGCTAAAAGACTTTTAGTAATTTTTGTTTGCCCTTTTCTGTGCTTTCTTCCTCAATACCTGAGACTCTCTGTTTCCTCAGGTTACTAAGGAGAGATGTGACTCCTTTGATGATGGAGTACATGGAGGAGAACATGAATCCGAGTAGTGACTCTGAGAAAAATGAGACGGCTTCAAGTTGATGCTGATTTGTGGTTGACTCTTCTGTTTCATCTAAAGTTGCATTCCCCGAAGTTGCATCAAAGTCCTCGGACCAGTATTCATCTAGCCTATGCATAAAACAGCGTGTGTATCAGTCCGACATACAAGCCGAAATGTCAATAATGGAGAACTTTGGCTCGGTGCACAAGTACACCAAGTGATGAAAATGACGAGTGCGATAATGAGCAACTGAGCGTCGCTGTCGCTGTGGGACCATTCTCAGATGCATTCGTCTCACGTGAAACACCATAGATTTGTTCACAGCAAAGTTGAAACTGTTTGCCATACTATGCTCAATCCGTGCATGAATACGATGTGTTCTTCACCGCCTCGCATCAGTAGTCGATGCTGGACCATCTACAGTTCCCTGTACGGAGGCCTTTTTATACCCTGGCTTATTTGGTGTTTCAGTTGGCTTGAAATATGTGACTTAAAGGCACATAGGGTCATTTGCATTAAAGGGAAGATACAACATTTGCAAACATGAAAAAAACGAAATGATCAAATTATCACGAAATACCTTTCTGGATAGTTAGGAAAGACAGTCTAAAGCATCCTGTAAAACCGTGGCTCCTGGTGTGCTGACATTTTCAAGAAAACTTGGAACGCTGGTCGGCCGACCAGCGTTGGAAAAAAACTGGCTAATTTTTAAAAACTGCTCCTAATTTTTCATATTTAGTTATTCTGCATTTTCTTTGCAATGATTACGCACTTGTGAACGGGTACAAGCCTGCCAGACATATTCTCTGACCTTACAATTCCCCAAAGTCTACAAATTGCTCCATTTCATCTTAAGTGGGGTCAGGGAACCAGACTACAAGAACATGATTGGTTTTCTTGGTTTTTCCAGCATCTACAGTCCCAAAACGTGAAACAAGTCAGTGTAACAATATTTGCTATAACATTTGTATCCTCCAAATCCATTTATTTCTGAATATTGCAGCAAAAGCAAATGTTGTACATTCCCTTTAAGTAACCTACCAAATTTTTACCCAAAAGCTTACTTGGATTAAAGATCGTACTGGTACTAAACACCCCTGAAATGATTCAGTCTGGCTTGCTGTCATGTAGAAGAAATCAAGAAATGTAGGGACTTCCAACAATCAGTCAATTGACTGATTTTTGGAATAAAATGTGTCGATGAAATAGTGTTTTGTGATCAGAAGGTTGTGCGTGGTTTTTCAGAGTTTTCTTGACAAGTGTAATATCCACTGAGCCGAGAGTTCAACAGGTTAGATTTTTTAACGTTCTTCTTTGGATTTTGAGTGGTGGTATTATTGGAAATAAACCAAATGCTTGAAAAGCAAAGGAACCTATATGCTGTTTGTATCGTGTTATGTGGGGTTGTATGGATTTATTACTGAATACTGAACTCATCGGAATATTGTTGGTTTTTTTATGGCAGATTGAAATGATGGCAGTTGTCATATTATAATAATAATAGTAATAATAATTTGGGAGGCTAATCATCCTTACTCGCAGCTGGTATGCTGAATTGCGAAGGACGCGGCTACAACGTGGTCGGGCCGCTGGCACGTAAAGGCGCCTATGGCTGCCGGCCACATCGACCCATATATGACCACGGAGCACAGCCAGAGATCGAAAGTGTTTGAATTTTCCGGCAGAAGGAAAACCAGAGGGCCCGGAGAAAAACCCTCGTGGCACAGGAGAGAACCAACGCACAACTCTACTCACATGTGATCCGCGGCCAGGATTCGAACCATGGTCACCTTGGTGAGAGGCGAGCGCTTTACGCACAAGCCACCCATTTGGACAAGGTATGTTCCAACTGAAGACAGTCTGGCCCCAACATAAAGCAGTATGGGAATGAAATGTGAACCTTTTTGAATCAAAAATACAATAAAATTAGCCAAGTTGCACCAAACATTTTTTTTATCAGTATGTATACTGTGTATTTACTTCATTTCAATTGAATGTATACAGGGCTCTATAGAAAAATTCAAATCATGATAAAAAAAATAAATCCCAACATAAGTTCATCAAACAGTAGAACTGTAAAGCCATTATCAGATCGCAGGATTCCAAGGCATGTTCTTTTGCTTAACACAGCTAAATTTAAGCATGGGTGAAAAACATGGAATTGTGACCGGGGGAGGGGGCGGGGTGATCCCAACTACCTGTAGGCTATTAACATAGCAAATCAATTTTTGTTTGTAATAAACTTGCCAAAAGCTAATACAATAAATACAATTTTTTAGTTTTCAAAGACTACACCTTTAAGTGGCTATACCAAAGTAGTAGAGTTTCTATTTTGAAAACCTGTCCTTCCACTGACTCCAAGGCCAATACATGTATAGGACAAGCAGCTGGACCTATATCTTTGTCCCAAATAGACTTGGAGGCTTACGAGATTGTTGTGAGATTTTCCATTCATTTCTTACAATAACCCAAACCATTCCTCTCAGGATCCATGGCTTGCATATTATGAGCCTGCCATGTGCAATCCTGTACAATGAAAACATTCAAAAAGCCACAGTGATGATATTAGGGAGGTTTCGCAAGCGAACGGATACGCTTACACTTACGTTTAGCTATCCTATCCGTTTTTTACTTACGTGTAGCGAGCGAGATATGCGTGTCGTCTGCACGTTTAGCGGACAGTGAGTGGCGTACGACGTCATAACTGATGACATATCCGTCGCACTAAACACATCCGTTTGCATGCGAAACCTCTCTATTACCAACAAATGGGCTAATTCTTAGGGTATTTTGGATTGAATTAAAGCACTTGGTACAGAAATAAAAAAAAATTCTTCTGTTTGGGCAAATTTGCAAAAATTCATACAAAAGTCCTGTGCATATGCTGTGATAATATTAAGGAAAGGCATATGGTTAGGAAAGTATTAAAATTATCCCATAACATTATGTATTAACTGGTAATATGTAAAACTAAAGATACAGAGAAAAAAAATCAACCCTTTCCCAAAATTTCAAGAGCAGTAAACATTTAACTCAAAATAACTATTACCTGACATCCACGTATGTATGTATTATAATATAAAGAATTATATAAAAAAAAAATAGTCGGTCTCTGGTCAGCACGCGCGTCGATTTTGATCATGCGTGTCAATGCTTTGTTTTTGGTTTTTTCAAATTTTTCACGGCTACAACAGTGCCCTCTATTGCCGCACCGCCTCAAATTTTCGTGGGCAGCTCGACTCCAAATGATGGAGGGCACCAAGGCAAATGACGGAGGACACCAAGGTATACGAGGACACAAAAAAGCAAAACAGTACCCACCTTGTCTGCACATTTCAAGCTTAGGAAAAAAAAACCAGCATCGCTGCATTAATTCTGGAACTTTGGTCTGACCAGAGACCAACTATTTTTTAATTGCCTTACTTCTGTCGATTTTTTAACCTGCTTGATTAAAACTGCAAAAATATATATTTTTTGCAAATCATTTACAAAGACCTTGATCCATTCTAATATAAGTCAATTCAGTGCCAAAAGCATTGATTTGATAATTGGACGTTCCCACTCACAGTTTGAACAAGGAATGATTCTGCCTCACACTCATAAAATCATGCTAATGATTATTAAATCCTTCCCCACCTTCTCCAAAATGAGCTGAAAATGGTCTTCAAATATAAATGGAAGGAGATTTAATACTGAAAACCAAATACCAAATTCTCCTTTTCACTCAGCTTCAGTATACTTCAGTACAGACCAATCCAAGAAACGCTATCAATTCTATCATGAAGACCCCCTTCAATGGCGTAAGCATTGTGCTAGCTATTGTTCAGATTATCCATCATGGAACAGTTGCTTTGTGCAATAGCATGCACAATGGATTCTCCATTGAAGGGGGCCTCACAGTGATCACGTGTCTGGATTCGTCTATACGTACAAGCAATTTTTAACATTAAGTAAATCCAACAAGTGACTCGTAGATTAAGTAAGGAATATCTGCACACACAAGCAATTGTATTTTGTGACCACCATTGTCAAATTATGTTGACATGAACTAATTTACCAATGCGCAAAATGTACATGTACGATGAGTTAAAAATCGACCAGTCATGCATAGTCATATGAAATGTAACTGCTCAATGTAAGGCCAAAAAAAAAAAATAAGTCGGTCTCTGGTCAGCGCGCGCGTCGATTTTAATCATGCGCGTCGATCTTTTTTTTTCCAAAATGTTCCGCGGTAGCTCCAACAGCGCCCTCTATTTCCGCACCTCCTCAATTTTTTTTACCAAAGAGCACCAAGTAATGGGAAATTGCACCAAGGCAAATGATCGAAAGCACCAAGGCAAATTATGGAGGACACCAATGTACATGAGGACACCAAAAAACAAATTAGTACCCCACCTTGTCTGTACAATCCAAGCTTGAAAAAAAAAAAAGCCGCGTGGCTGCGTCAATTCCGGAACTTTGGTCTGACCAGAGACCGAATATTTTTTTTTTTTGGCCTAATTGTAAATTTGATGTCTCTCAACTAAAACTTTAACTAAATCTTCCATGTTATCTTTGAGCAGGTACTAATAGGTTCAGATCATATGACATCATATTACCATGTGACTATCCGTGATCGGCCACCATTGCAGTAGGCAAGCATTTGGTTAGCAACCATGTGCATTGTAAACTAGGCAGCAGGGCTTATTTTTATGTAAAAGTAACTGTGAATTCTGTATAAAATGGCATAATGGTCACATCCTGCAGTGTACGGTTGTCATAATCCTGCCAACCAGCACTGGGTGTTTGCTTTGTGTTTTTCGCACAGTTTTTGCCATCAATCACAGCTTTGAAGGCTTGCCTACTACCTACTGCACACGGTGCTATACGATCTTTGCCTACTACAATGGCGATGCTGACTTTCCGGTACCCAGCTGTAAGCTGGGTCATGCAGGTCAGTAAGGGAGCCCATAGGCATCAAGAACCATGATAAAACCCAACAATATCTTGGAAGCCAAAATGTTGACAATAAAAATAAACCCCCAAAAATGGACTATTTGAATCAAATTAACAGGCCAATGATAACATTTGATGGCAAGTTCTTAACACAATCAAAATGGATCCTAGGCTGAGGGAGATTGTGGACAACGGAATTCTTTCAACATTCAACCCATGTTTGGTGCAGAGGTCATAAAGTAATCACAAGTCATCACAGAGTCATCATAAGTAAATCCAGTCTCAAGTCCAGTGACAAAGTATTCAAATGAAATATATGGCTTAAGTATTTTTTGTCATTTGTCAACCCCTTGTTACCTGTGACCAACTTAGAACTGTTTATAGTGGCTGATTTGGTACTAACTTGTTGCTGACTTGTGATTGACTTGTGACTGCCTTCTAACTAAACTAGTGACGGAGTTGTGACCACTGATCTCTATAAAAAAGACTGGATAGCGTACAGAGAACCGCAGAAAGCCATTTAAAGCCATTTTGTGGAGACCGGTTGGTGTTCTATAAAGGACAAGTTGCCGTCTTAGGCAGCTGTGATTCAATTTTGTAACATCGTGGTTCACCTGGTTTACAGTTTTTCAGGTTCATAGTTTTCAAGTATTGTGGTTCACTTTTTGAATGCCGCAGTTCACTTTTGCAATGTTTGGCAATATAATCACGACGGAAACTCATCCATTTTTAGAACATCATAATACGTGTACTTGAACAAAATACGCTAACAAAATCTTGATACAGCGCACGTTGCATGTATGCGTAGAACGTTCGTATATCAGCGGCCATTTTTGGAAGACTGGGGCGAACTGGTCAAAAAGCGAAAGTAAGTAATGTACGGCATATGGGCATATGCAATTCAGTCTCTATATAGAGATCACTGGTTGTGACGGGCTTGTGATTGACTCAATAGCAACTCTTGGTTAAGTTGCCGCTACTCTCTTTCCATCAAGAAAAAGTTTGTTGTAACTGATTCAATAAATTGTTTTCCAAATACTTGCAAATGTTATAAAAGGCCTTCAATCATGAAGGAATTTTTTTTTTTTTTTACTGCTCCTCATCTTTTAACAACCGGCGTTGTCCACGCTTGCCTGCTGGACCCTTTGGCTTGGCAAACGCCGGCCGGTGCAGGTTACGGACAGGGTGGACTTCATCCATCAGGAAGGATTCTGTCAAGACGTCTCCTGAGTTGATTTCGATCTGTGAGGACAGGACTGACAGTTACTGTTAACAGAGTCTATAAACAGCCTACATATCGCCCAGTCAGATATAGAGTCTGAAAACGAAAAGTGGGTTGTTGTCTTTACGACCCCTGATAAGGGGTCACAAGGACAATAGCTACAGGGCTTAGCAGCCAATACAATTTCAAAAGCTCTGAGGGCGCTGCCTATCCTGACACACATACTTGTATGAGATCAGGGCTCCAGTCTAACTAGTACATGGAGAAAGCAAGTTTGGAAACGAAATTGACTGGAGCAGGATTTAAACCTGCGACCTCCGGACTGCCGTTCTGGTGCCACACCAACTGAGCTATCCAGTTCATGGACAACAAGTAAATATTAGAGAGTGAATATACGGGTGGTCATACCATATTTGTCAAAAGAAAAATGGATGCTGTCAATCAAGTTTTGTGCTATCCGCTCCGTTCACAAGTACCCCCTCACCGGCAAAGAAAGTACAGTTGGGGGTGACCGACCGACGCCATCTTGCCTGACTGCAATTCATTTGCCGCGAAGCACTGCCACTGCGTGTACACAGTACAAATCCCCTGGTGTACGTACGTCACACACAAGGAACGGTGCGCGTCAACCAGCGAAATGTCCCGTCCATGGGATGTCGTTGCTAGGTAACAGGGCGCCCTCTTTCGTAGGCACACGGAGCCCATAAGTTCATTAACAGAAAAAACAACCTTTTAGTAACAATGGCAGGTTTAACATACTTTGATAAAATGAACGTTTGTGTGCTTACCCTTTTGACACATTGAATATCAAACTCGTCCGCTAGCTGGCCCATGAGCGGTCCAAGGCAACTCGTGTACAGCATACGCGCCTTGACGGGACATTTATAGCCGGGCATTGAATATATAAACACTGCAAGAACAAAGAAAGAGATTTACATGTAAGAGCGACACACAGTAGGAGGTTGAGCACTAACCAGGGTTAACACATTATGAATAAAACATTTCCTGATATGTCCCCGAGAAATTTCCAAAATTCCATGAGAAATATTTTGACTGTAAGGAGGTTGCTAGGATGTCAAGAGGCAGTTGCAGCAAAGCAAATAAGATACTAACTCGGGCAACTTGTTGACAAGCGATGGCCTCCCTTCTCCCCTTATAGCCATTCTTTCAGTTAGTCAATGGACCCAACATGACAGAAGAGGCAACACGCCAAACTGGCGAAAACCTTTCCATCCCGGGTCACTTTCAAATTCCTTGAATTTTCCACTGATTTTTTTGGGATTTCCTAAGTTCCCTGAGTTTTCCCTGATTTCCAAGGTGGCTGAAAACCCTGCCTACATGTATGCTATCCCAACCGTAACCAATTTTCGGAAGTTTCTCAGTGTTTTGAACAGACCCACGTATTAAGCTCAAGTCACATGTGTGACCCACTCCACAAAAAGGGTATTAAGTAGCGCTGTGCATTATTGTGTAAAATTATTGCTGCAAATTTCATCAAAATTTGATTTTCATTTTTTTTGGTCATGAATGACATCTTTAATTAATACCTACAATGTCAGGGTTCATTCACAGAAATGTTGATTTTGATGAATAAAGTGAGAGAAAAAATGACAATTTTGAGTGCATCGCGCCCAAATCTACAACAGAGCCTGTGATTTCAAAGCCTGTTTTCTCAGTTGTGTAATTCAAACTCAAAGGAAGTAATTAATATGCAAATATGTTATATCTCCAGAATGGGAGGGGCTATGGAGCTCTTTTATTTACCAAATGAAAGCTTATGTTGTGTGCTTTCCAACCATGTATGTACAATGTAACTCAAGTTCAGTTATTTACAGGCAAACTGTTGTGCTCATTTGGGAGGTACCCTATAAAAGGACATTTTTGAACCACATTGCTACTTTTCTAGTACGATCTAAAGTTATCAGCTGTCCTATGAGAAATCAAATGAAAAAAAAATGGATCACGGAAAGTTAGAGATTAAAGGGAATGTACAACATTTGCTTTTGCTGCAATTTTCAGAAATGGATTTGGAGGATTAGTATGTTATAGCAAATATTGTTAAACTGACTTGTTTCACGTTTTGGGCTTGTAGATGCTGGAAAAACCAAGGAAACCAATCATGTTCTTGTAGTCTGGTTCCCTGACCCCACTTAAGATGAAACAGAGAAATGTTGCAGATTTTAGGGAATTGTAAGGTCAGAGAATCAGTCTGGCAGGCTTGTACCACTTCACAGGTGAGTAATCAATTGCAAAGAGAATGCAGAACAACTGTTATGAAAACTTCGGAGCGGTTTTTGAAAAAAGCCAGTTTTCTCCAACGCTGGTCGGCCGACCAGCGTTGGAAAAATACAAATTTTCTTGAAAATGTCAGCACACCAGGAGCCACGATTTTACAGGGTGCTGTAGAATGTCATTCCCGAACAATCCAGTATTTCGTGATAATTTGATCACCTCGTTTTTTTGATGTTTGCAAATGTTGTATCTTCCCTTTAAACCTGCTTCAAGAACTAAACCATTTCAGTAGGCCTTAATACATGTACATCTCAATCTTTGCCCTTTGTCCAGCACAGTGTGCAGTAATTTCTTTTTTCTGTATGAAAATACAAACTTTTCTCGAACAGTTCACAAGCAGGAATAAATCCATTAAATAGACATTGCAGGTTAACATGGATATTTTGACTCAAAGTACCTGGACTTTCTTGGTAATCGCCCTCGTGTGTGTGCTTGAAAGTAAACACGTGATAGCCGGCTTTCTCCGACGAAATCTTCCCAGGAAGTGCGTTGGTACCAATACTGTCTGCATCGTCTAAAAGGATTTCTTCATTAGTAGTATCCACACACTGATGAAAGAACAAGACAATATCAATGTTTTGTTATCAAAACTTCTCAGAATGAATTCTTTCGTAAAGCAGTAAAGCCACTACTAATGTATCTAGTGGTGGCTCTTGGTTGTTACTTTTCTAATACCTCACTCATGGATTCTGTATTTTTGGATGAGAGATTGCAAAAATAGTATTTTAAAAGTTAACTTCTAATCCACAAAAATGATTATACCATGGTATATGCGAGGCTTGCCTGGCCCGCTTCGCAGGGGAAGCAGCTTCACTTTGTGGGTGATCGTCCTGCTTCGCTGGCGATCAATTCGTGGAGTGGGGATCAACTCGTGAACAACTCGTGAACACACACACATACACTTTTGGCACTATAGTATAGCAAAGATTCAATGACAATACCAGGAAAGTCCTCTGGTATTACATAATTCTTTGGGGCAACTATTTTGTTACAAGGATGTTTGCACAGACAGACGTTTGATTTCAATTACTGGAACAAGAGAAAGGGGTGATAGAAGAAGAGAATGTGTTTTATTTATTTATTTAATTATTTATTTATTTAATTCCTATTTTGACTGGGTAGCCCATTAAGTGCAATCCACTGGTCTCCCATGGGGCCCAGTCAAGAGAAGACAATGCGAAGAAAATACAGTTGTAGAGGTGGGATGAAAACCACAGAAGAAAGATATTCTGAGAAAAAAACCACGGAATCAAGGAGGGACTGAAAATCCAATCCTCATTTTGGTACAAGCTGTAATCAAACCTGGGTCATAGACGAGGAAGGCGAGGTAAGTATTGTTACGCCAACCTGAACTGTTTGCATAAGTATCCCATCAATGCTTCCAAGGAGAAAGCATGAGTGTGTATTGCTGACGACAACCGACGGTCATGCAAGGATTCCACAGGTTTGTGCACATTCCCAATTAAAGTTGTTGTGCATACTAATTTTTGCCCAGGCAGGAATCAAACCCAGGTCTCAGAGGAAGAAGGCGAGGTACACATGTAAGTACTCATGCCCATTGCCAAGGGGGGGGGGGGGACCTGGTGGGGCCGGGCCCCCCTTGGCGAGCAAATGGCCCCCCAAAGGCAAAAGCCATACACTTGTATTTTGTATTTTTTATCTCTACCCCGTGCCACTCACCAGCCTGGCATTCGTGTAGTCCCCATTCTTCAAGCCCAGCAGCTTATCTTTAGCCTCGGGAACATGATCACTCTACCCCTCTACCCCTCTACTCGTCTTCTCTACTCCACGTCACTCACCAGCCTGACATACCTGTAGTCCCCGTTCTTCAAGCCCAGCAGCTTATCTTAGCCACAGGAACATGATCCCTCGACCCCCCTACCCCTCTACTCGTCTTCTCTACCCCATGCCACTCACTAGCATGACCTTCCTGTAGTCCCCGTTCTTCAAGCCCAGCAGCTTATCTTAGCCACAGGAACATGATCCCTCTACCCCACTACCCCTCTACTCGTCTTCTCTACCCCATGCCACTCACTAGCATGACCTTCCTGTAGTCCCCGTTCTTCAAGCCCAGCAGCTTATCTTAGCCACAGGAACATGATCCCTCTACCCCACTACCCCTCTACTCGTCTTCTCTACCCCATGCCACTCACTAGCATGACCTTCCTGTAGTCCCCGTTCTTCAAGCCCAGCAGCTTATCTTAGCCTAGGAAACATGATCCCTCTACCCCACTACCCCTCTACTCGTCTTCTCTACCCCACGTCACTCACCAGCCTGACATACATGTAGTCCCTGTTCTTCAAGCCCAGCAGCTTATCTTAGCCACAGGAACATGATCCCTCGACCCCCCTACCCCTCTACTCGTCTTCTCTACTCCACGTCACTCACCAGCCTGACGTACGTGTAGTCCCCGTTCTTCAAACCCAGCAGCTTATCTTTAGCCTCGCTGCGTATGGGGAATGCGATCCCACCCAGGTGGCTCTGCTTGGTGCTGCTGCCGATGTCCGTGGGCCCTTCCTCCTCTCTCATCAGTCTCTGTTCCTCCTCGCTGGCGGTCAAGGGCGCCGGGGCTTCCTCATGCTCCCGGTGACGCATGTAACCATCGAACGTCATCTCTGTCTGGAATAGAAATGCCAGAATTGTTTTGGTCTTTTATTGTAGAACGCCATGGTCTGGTGGTTATGGTGTCTTGACTCATGCATGATGGTGCGTGGGTTTGAATACTGCCAGGAACATGGTGTTTGTGCCCTTGGGCAAGACACTTAACTACAATTGCCTCTCTCCACCCAGGAGTATAAATGGGTACCCGTAAGGGTCGAAGACTGATTGAGCGCTGATATCGGCTGCCGCATGGTCTCATGGCCTGATGAACGGGGGAATAATTGTAAAGCACTTTGAGATTGTTGATACGATGGAAAGCGCTATATAAGTACTACGATTATTATTAAAAAGAGAGCAAACAGTCTGTTAGCCTTTTTACAGGGAATGCTGAAATGAGAAGTGAGAGAATATGTAGCAATGCATTAACCCTCCTACGGTTTTAACAGTCACAGACAGTCAAAAATTCCACCCACTTCCCCTGCCTTGCCTTTTACACAGGCTAGTCATAAACAGTCAGATCATATGTTCAGCAAGCACTCTGACTAGTCAAAATCAGTCAACAGACAAAAGCAGTAAATTGGTGGCACAACCGTCTTATCAATCCCCTTCAGTCAAAGCACAGGTGTATCAAGTTACATAGACAGTCACAGCCAGTCAATCCTGCTTTATGTAGGCTGGGAGCTCTTAACTGCTGAAAACAGTCACTTGATTGATTTTGACTGAAAGGACTTCTTGGCACAGAATGCATGTTTGCGGATGAGGGTTGAAGGATTTACGGGACACTCTGTAATAATGAATGGGAATTTCACTGTGTACAGAAATGTCCCACAGTGTACTGCAATGCAAATATTCACTGTTAATTTCCGACCTGTAAGAGTCAGGGAGCAAAGCTTCAGATGTCTGCTTCATTCCAATGTCCTGCAATCAGGCAACACAATCTTCTAGACTAGAAACTTAGGATTTCGGATAAACAATTCTTATCTTAACTATTCACATTTGTAAACCTGACTTTTAGAAAATGTTTCTGAAAATTATTACAACTTTGATTCTTCACACACAAAAATGGAAAATCTCACCCTAACCTAGATAAATGTTATTGAACAATTTCCATTATTTGACGTGGAGCCAGATAAATTGGAAGAAGCCTATAATTTGTTTCCCCAAAGAAAACTTCAACATTTGGCTTGATATAGAAAGCAGAAGATCCCGGCCAAATACCAACTTGTCAGAGCACCTTAACGATAACATTTGATTTCTACTCACCTTTGATGTTGCAAGTAATTCATCCTTGATCTGACCGGTACCAAATATGGTCTTGACTGTCGTGTTGGTCGCAGCGTATACCATTTTGTGTTTCACCTAGTCAGGATGGTGTAATGGGAACATACCAACATTTGAAAACAGGTTTCATGAATTATGTTACATAGGTGGGCGCGGATATCCGGGAATTTTTTACATGATACATTATCTAGCTCCAGACCTACGCTCTTAAAACTCAATGGTTCTGGAGTCTGGAGTGCCGAATGGTAACACATAGCAACTGATGAAATCTGGTGTGCAAATGAATAGATGTTTTCATCGGATGACGTCAGCCTGCCCCCGAGTATTAGAAATACCAATGACATAAAAAAGTTCTAAAGTGATCATCCAGCAAGTCCAGAAAATAAATTCAGGACGAGATTTTATTCTGAAACCACTTTTTATCAGTGTTGAAGTTGAGTCCATCACAAGTCAGGTCATAAGGTAAATTGCAAATCCGTTCACAAGTCCAGTCACAAGTAACAGGGGATGAACAATAACAAAGGAATACATGTGTCAGAGATCATTTGAATTGCTTTTGACTTGACGTGAGGCTGGAGAACTTGTGATGGACTTGTGATGGACTTGTGATGGACTCGACTACAACAATTTGTAATATTTATCTTTTTCTTCACCCCTTTTTAGTGGTGAGTGTATGGGAAATGAGGGTGGGTCTGAGAGGGGCAGACGGGGATACCCATAAGTGAAAAAGTCAAGTTTTTTTGGTTACCTGTGCATGGTCCGGAGAGAACCGCATGAAAATCCACTTGTAGTGATTTTGCGCGTCCTTTTCGTCGAGACGGTAGAACAAATAGCAAGGGTCCTTGTCTCCCAGCAATGGCAGTATCATGCTATAATGTGCCATGTGTACATCAAGGAAATATCAATGTGCAGACAGATTCAACTCAACTTAACACTTCATCCCTTCTTCATCAATTGTGAGGGTTTAATTTTTATTATTATTATCATTATCATTTAATGTTTATGGTAATGAAACCAAGGATTCCTCAAAAGTGCCCTGGGCACTGTAGCTTGCAAACCTGACGAAACCTATAGAGAGAAGACCATGAGGAGAAATTGCAGTTTTTGAGGGGGTAACCCCAGAATTATATATTATGGATGCTGGAAAAAGCAAGAGAATAAAGGTTGTTCTTGTAGTCTGGTTCCTGACCGTACTTCAGAGGAAACAGAGCAATTTATAGACATCAGGAAATTATCAGGTCAGGGAACTAGACTAGCTGGCTTGCAGCCATTCACGATGTGCAACCGACTGCAGACAGAAGGTGGACAAACTAATAAATTAGGGGCACTGAGTATTTTTTTTTTTTAAAGTCTGTTGTTTTTCCAACGATGGTCAGCCGACCATCACTGGAAATTGATACAAAAATTCCACTTTTCCTGAAAAAGACAGCATACCAGGTGCCATTATTTCACAGCATGCTTGAGACTGTTATACACTTACAGTCCAGCAAGGTTTTTCATAACAATTCATTGGGTATTTTTTGGGGTCATGTCTGCAAGTGTTGTATACTACCTTTAACTCTCAGAATGAATAAAGAGAATGGACAAAAGTGTGATGACACCTGCAACCACTAGAATACAGGTGTTCTGTCAACTGAGCTTTATTGAGCGTTGAAGACTAGTTGCCAGTTTTTTTAATTTTGTCTGTGTTTTTATCTTGTTCAAATCAAAGGATATCTTCTTCCCATGTTCCAGACGCTTCACAGTGGTCCTTTGGAACCAATTTTTCAATCCCTGGAAAGATAAAGGAAAAGTAAGTCAAATCACACAACCCAACTAAATCATCACTCTTAAATATCTTCACTTTTTTCCTCCAATTTTTTAGATCTAGACACGCAATGAGGTAGGAAAATTATATCTAACACGGCACAAATTGTACAATGTATTAACTCTCCTTTTGTTTGATCAGTCACAGACAGTCAAAAATTCAATCCTGTTCCCCTACCATGCCTTTTACACAGGCTAGTCACTAATGATGTGCATCGGGTCGGGTTGACCAGGCCAAACCTGGCCCGACCCGACAACAAATAAGGTAAAACCGACCCAAACCGACCCGACCTGAAACCCCCCCCCCAAAAAAAACACTGAATACCTTGCTTGGACAAAGTGATCACTTTTTTGTGCCTGCCCTTACCCACGTGGCATGAATTCTTTTGCAAAACCATCGTCTCTCTCTGTCATACTCAGTGGGTTGATCAAGAGTAACTCCGCTTATTGAACAAACGCATGGTATCATCACGCGGTATCATGAAAACTGTTACAATGTACATGTATCTATTTCACTGTCAGTCCCATCCGACCGTGGAGAAATTAATACCGTGGGAACTTGATAGTGTACTCGGTGGCCACACCACACTAGGGCTGTGGTCACAGTGACTGTCAATAATATTGCATCACCTAAATTTCACAACTATTTTGGTTTATTTCGGTTTTTTCAAAAGATGGCTCAACCGACCCGACCTGAAAATGAAAATGCAAAACTGAAACCGACCCAACCCGACTTAAAAGATGGACAAACCGACCCGACCTGAAGTCGGTTTCAGGTCGGGTCGGTTTCGGGTCGGGTTTGCACATCACTACTAGTCACCAACATCATCATCATCATCATCATCATCTAGCAGTCGCAACCGAGATCCCATTCACAATGCCATGCCGGGTGTCTTAATCCCTCTTTTAACGTATGAAAGGTTTAATTTTCAATTTCATATTGCGTGTCTCTGGCAATCACGTCTATGTAGTCCTCTATTAGGATACGTCTCTCTATTAAGTCTCCAAAATATTACATCAGATATGACCTGGTCCTTTAGCACGATAGCAGTAGCCAGCAAAGCACACTCTACATTGAGTAACACCAACAGTCAGATCATTTCTTGAAGGCACTGTGACTAGTCCATTTCAGTCAACAGACAAAAGCAAGTAACTGGTAGGCACAGCTGGCTTATCAATCTCCTACAGTCAAAGCATAGTTATATCAGGTTTCATAACAATCACAGCCAGTCAATCTTGCTTTTTGAAGGCAGGGAGCACTTAAAAACAGTCACTTAATTTATTTTGACTGCTGGGCCGGCCTTGTTGAAATTGCCAGCCAGAGAAGGGGGGAATATGCTTATAGAGTCTGGAAAACCAACACAAAAATATTTTCAACTATTCGGAAGTTGCACAAGGTAGATCGGAAGTTCTTATGAGTGCAGGAAAGATTTGCAGCAAAACACAGGTCACCAGCGGAAGAGCTGTATGATGCTTTCTTGTTGGAGGTTTGTGGAACTTGGGCCTGATGGTGTGCTACAGTTTTAAATAAACTAAAAATGACACGTGTACGCACTTGCCCACCCAGGGACGCCCGGTACTTACCCAAATCGATGCAGACTTTGATCAATCTGTAGTTGTTATCCTCATTCTTAGCTTCTGCAAAAGCTTTCTTCAGTTCGTCAGAAGCTGCGAACAAAATATCAATGAAAATCACGGTTTGAGATCTTCAGAATACAAAATTATCACATAATTATCAGTTTATTAATCTATTTATGTGATTTAAATTATTTTTAGGTATCGCCCAGAAAAAAAAAACAGGGAGTGAGGCCTAGTGGTTGAGGTTTGTGACTCATGATCAGAGGGTCAGGGGTTCGAATCCAGCTGCTGGTTATATGTTGTGTCCTTGGGCACGCCACTTCACCCCACTTGCCTCCCTCCACCCAGGAGTATAAATTGGTACTGGCATTAGTTGGGGATTAAGGCCATATTGGCTCTTGACTTACTACCAAGCACAAACAGGAGACATGGAGAGGGGGGAGGGAAGGGAGATTTACCAAAATTATAATAATTTATCTATGAGTTATGTGCAAGTTCAGTCACATTAGGCCAAAAAAAAAAGTTCTGCTTCCGATTTCCCTACCTACCCTATTCTGACAGTCCCTACCGTGAGAAAATACCCTGAGAAAAATCACCCAAAACTATAATTTTTTACCATTTACTCTTGACTACATGCAGACTCCTCCACATGATTGTACACAAAAAAAAATTGGCCAAAAAAATTCCCTACCTACCTACCCTATTTTTGAATACCATGTAATCGGAAGCAGAACTATTTTTTTTTTGGCCTTAGTAAGAATTAGACACACACAACCTTTTGCTAAATTGGCAATCTCTTCACTGTGACATATAAACTTGAGTATCCACAATAACTGAAAGGTTGTATGTAGGTCTTCCTGCCCTCTGTGGCATAAAGAATTCTATTTTCAAGGTTTAAAAAATTGTTCAAATTTAAAAGAAACACATTGGGAACAAACTGCAGATAAAAACCTGATCATTCTTTCTGAAATATACATTACAACCCAAATGTTCTGATGTGAACTTCAGTGAAGCATTCAAGCTATGGAAAAGCGAGTATCTATGTAAGTTAACTCAGGTTATTGCATTAAAGGGACACTAGGTCCTGCAACAGCCGAATTGGGCTACAAAACACACTTTAAACGAGATTATGTTTTTCGGAAAGAACATTTGAAACTAGTATATAAACATCCACACAACTATCCTTTAAAAACTTGGCGTTTTTGTGTTATTCCTGTATTATGCGTGCGAAAATGAATTTCGGGGTCCACTTTTGGGACCCCATAAATTCGAGCTGTTTGGATGCTAGTTGTGATTTCATTCCTAAAGTGCTCGCCTTTTGGGGACGTTGAATAAACCACATTATTTGCATTGGTGATTGGTCACCGCTATTCCCGAGACACACAGCGTGGATATCGTACACTGTATGAGAACAACACAAAAACTTATTTGTACTCCGTCTTTTCTGATGTAAATAACTGGGGATTTTTCCTCTTTTCTCGGGAACACTAAGACATTAGGTTGGTTTCCTTTCAACCACATGTTTGAAATAGGATAGGTAAACAATCCAAAACATGAAATTTTCGGGGATTTCAGGACCTAGTGCCCCTTTAAAAGGATATAATATTAGGCAGTGTATATTTTGCCGGAGACGGCAAACCTTTAGTAAACGTTAGTTTGCCGGATATGTACTGAACATGCGCAGTTACTGTTTCTTTGTACTTAAACATTTTCCGGTGACAAGTTTTAGTCTGGCTCCATGCCAAAATTATCGTTGTTACCTCGTATTCACAAGATGGGATTCAGACCATTTTAAAATTTCGGACTTTATTTCCCTTTTAAAAAAAATCCTCCAGAGCCACAAATCTGAAAAAGAAAATGTAATACTCTGCAAAAAATGTTTGAGACATGTTAAAATAATAAAATAAGAATATTCTTATTTATTTGGGGATGAGAAAAAAAACCTTAAAAATGTGGTGGGGTCGGAATCGAACGCGAGTCATCCCGCTTACTAGAGCCTTTGCTAAACCATTACACCAAATGTGCTACACAACTTTTGGTGGGAATTTAATACATCTTATAATTCAGCCCTATTTTAAAGAGTACAGCACCCTCTGTTGATATGAATTGCCGCCGGCAAACCTTTAGTAATCGTTAGTTTGCCGTCATTACCTCCGGCAAAATATCCACTATCATAATATTATTACTACAGTAGACTCTGTATAACGGTAATCCTTATCTTTAGGACACCTCTATTTTTCACAAGTTCTGTTCAAAACTGACTTTGGCAATAGACTGTCCAGTACCAAAGTGACCTTTTCAGGCTAAAGAAATCTTTTATCTTCTGATTAATGTTCTAAAGTTGTAATTTTGAAAGCACTTTTAAAGAAAATGTGACTTTCCTACCCTTTTTTTGCAGTTTGCCATCTTGGTTTTTGAGTCTGTTTACTGTTTGTCATTGCCATGTTTTCCCCCCTAATTTCCCTCATAAATCAAATCCCTGTCAGCCTCTTTCCACAAAATTAAACCTGCTGATATTCAAGAAGGGTCATACTGTTCAGATATAAGTCAAGAAATATCAGAATGTCACTTTTGAGTGTCATTTAGTCAGCTGTTTTGGTGAGTCTTGTAACCTTATATAGGAACGGGGTCCTAAAAGTAAGGATTACCTGTATAACTGGGGATGCTGGAACTCTTGAATGTTGTGTTTGGTCGGTAGTAAGAAAGACCGACCAAAGTCAAAATTTTGGTGCTAGGAACTCGTTTTTTTAAATTTTGTCATAATCGCTAGTATAGTACTATAGTACTAGTACTTAGTAGTAGTAGTAGTATGACCATGGAATATATGACCGAACAAAGTCAACGTTTGAATAAAGGAGTTCTTGCGTAGCGTCCCACTTACTCAAGGTCTAATAGCCTACTAGTAATACAGGGAGACATCACTAAAAGAAAACCTTTGCTTTATTTATAATCAAATTTACTGAAATATATTGTGCCCAGTAGGCACTAGTACTACAAAAATAATCGGTAAATCAAACAACACTACAAATCAACAATACAGCTTCCAGAAAACACAATTCATTTAATCTGACATTATTATTATATTATAAAACTTAAAAGCACATTAACTGAACAAAAAACATGATGGACATGATGGAAGTTTAAATAGATCACTGTTAAAAAGTAAAGTTATTCCTGCTTTAAAGTTCAAGCATACATGTACAAGCAGACAAGCATTACACAGAAGAGTATTAAAGAAGTTACCTTTTATTCCTGTTTGATGAGACATTTTGATTGTGGCTCCTTGTTGCAAGTTGCTGAAGTGTTCTCCGCACGATCGAGTGGAAGCTGCGCTCGCTCTGTCCTTCACTAACAACAAATATCTGCTACAATTTACGACAAGAAAGCAGCGCCGCTGTCAACTAATAATTAGATCCAATTACTTTTCAAATATGGGCGGAGTTGGAAGCAGCAGATTATTTTTCTTTCAGTTTGTCACTTTCCAGGAAGTGAAGGACAGAAATACATTGAGTCGTGGAGCGCGAGCGTAATCTTTTTCCGGCCGGCGGCTGAGCAGTCACGAAAGTGGGCGGTAAGCCCTACCGAATTAAACAGTTGACGATGTTGATTGGATAATTTCTTCTCAGTGGCGCTAAGGTGACCAATGGAACATTAGATAACATTTTGTACGCAGCCTCGCCCTTTGCCCTTCGCATTTAAAGATGGCGGCCTCCATGAGCAACTGGCATGACTAACTGCGCTGCGTTTTACGCACGGACAAATGTCTCTTTTAAAACGTTCACGCATGAAAATGAAATTTAAAACTTGAAAGATCTAACAGATCGTCCAAAATGGCGCATAGTTATTCATCTAAAGAGCGTACCAGCGATGTTTTAAACGAAGAAAATGTGAACATTGATTTCGCATCGCTGCTGCTGTCATGTGACGTGTTGAGCGGTTTGTCGCGGGCGGGATTTGAGCGGCCGTCTCCGATACAGTTGAAAGCAATACCACTGGGGCGATGTGGGCTAGGTGGATATTAGAATTCATGCCTTGTTATTAATAAAGAAAAAGCATTCACACCAAATAAACACATTTACAAATAATTAACATCCCCATAGGCTAAGTATTAGTAATAAAAGTCTTTCTAGAGTTTTTATTTTTTATTTTAATGTGCCTTCAAGTTCAAATTCAAGTATCAATTTTAGGCGTCACTGTTGTATTATTATAATGAACACTAAAACTATACATGCTTAAGTAATCAATACATTTTTGAAAATATTTAAGTAAAAAGTATCAGTTATTTTAAAATCTAGCGTTGATATGTCAAATTCAAGAAAAAAATTCTATGTTGAACACTTGCAAAATGAGATTTTAAATTTAATTAGCATTTGGCCAGCTTTGCGGAGCTCGTTATAAACATTAAAATTCCACGCATCTCATCTACCAGATTAAGTGATCACTCACAGTTTTGTTGGTTTGTGTGTGTGTTTTCTGGTATTATGCAGATATGATCGTCCAAGCCAAGTCCGGGACAGGGAAGACATGCGTCTTCAGTGTCATCATCCTGGAAAGTCTGGATCTTCAGTGCTCGGGCGTCCAAGCTCTCGTCCTGACACCGACTCGGGAGATTGCCACGCAGGTGCAAGGAGTAATCCAGTCCATAGGAGTTGCCATGCAGGGCTTGCGATGCCACACGTTCATCGGCGGGACGCTGTTTGGGCCTGACCGTCAGAAGCTGAAGAAATGCCACGTAGCAGTAGGAACCCCAGGTATATTGTTTGAGCCCTGTCCCGTCTGAAGTATCTTGGGTATGAAGGTTCCAAAAATCCAAAATCCTTAAGTGCGCATGAAAGTATGGAAACTAACAGCAAATTCAAGCCTTGTGTAATGTACTAAATGCTTTAAGCCGACGTGTACTGTGAAGGATCTGGTTGGTATGAATCAATTTATGTTTCTTCACATCAAACAAGCAAATAGCTTACAAAGTCAAGCATGAAAGTTCGTTTCCATATATATCAAGTAGATAAAAAACCTTTTAGGGACTTGAGTCACAGAGCTCATAAGTGTTACAAAGTGTTTGAGACTAGCAAATTGACTTCAACCAAAAAAAGTTTTTATGAAATAAATAATACAGTCGACTCTCATTATAAAGAGCACTTTTATAAAGAAGTTCTGCTTATAAAGAGCAAATTCTGAGGTCCCAAATCTCAGGTTCTCTTTGTGTTTCTTTGTTTCGCTGTCCTTTTATAACAACATTCCTGTTATAACAAGGTAATTTGGCAAGTCCCATCGACCTTGTTATAACGAGAGTTGACTGTATTTGAAAATCTAGTACTATATTAGGCCTTTTCTATTCAACCAAGTTTTGTACTCTTTTTGAAAAGAATTCCACTTATGGGCCCCACTTACCTTCCACCAAGCACATCAATTTTCACCTCACCTTGTGTTTTCATGGAAGACACCTTGTGTTTTCATAAGGCCAACAAGCAGGGAAAGGAGGAGGAAATAACCATATAGGTTGCAACTATTTGGCACTTCAAAATTCATTTAAAAAAGTGAGGTCTGTTTCCGGAATTCTTTCCCTCTAATTTTTCCTTTTGTAAGTGTAACCGGATCAAGTTCTTCAAGCTGATTTTATTGCATGAAACAACAGTAATCATACAAAACAAAAAGGGGTTGGTATATTGGCAATAAGATGCTATGTACTGGAACAAAAGCTAAACAGGTTTGGTGTCTGGATCTGCAGTAGGTCTTCAAAGAACAGTGTTCAGTGGGAAAGTGAGTGGCAAAGTGATCCTATCTACACTGTGGTCTTGGGTGTAGGCCCTAGTCAGCTATGGGAATTGCCCTGGGGCATAAGCTGCCAGACCCCACTACATTCCATTGCGCAATTAAGACAAGGGGGGGGGGAGATATAAGTTGTGCCCTTCCAAGAGAAAAACTCAACTTAACAACCAGTCCACCAAAGGTGGCTGGTCACAATTCTCCTCTGTTAAAAGCATTGCTTTCCACAGCAATGACCGTGGATAACTACTTATCAAATTAGAGTTAATTTAACTTCAATGCACATTACAAGTGTTCGTCAAGACTTCCTCAGAATCTGTCCATCGTCTGGCCTGTCCTAGTCGGAACTTGGCTGGAGTCCAGGTGGGCTGGTCCATCGATGAATGTCACTCGATTAGATGAAGAAGATGGAAGACGGTAAGGGTTAGAGTGACGCCCTGCTCCGATCCTCTTGGAACGTCGTAGCGGAGTTGGTTCAACTGGGGCACTGGCTGGAGACGCTCCTCCTGCGATGGATTGGGAAGGGCCATCCTGCTGGTCACTTGGGGCTCCACAGTCATCAGCAGTGTTGTAGGACTCGGACTCGGGACTCGGACTCGAGTCCTTTTTTCAAGGACTCGGACTTGGACTCGAGTCCTTTGCTCAAGGACTCGGACTCGGACTCGGACCCCAAGGACTCGAGGACTCGGCTTCGAGTCCGGCTCGAGTCCGGCAAAATCGGGTCTTTTTTAGGTGTTTTATTTCAATTATTTTATGTCTTTCACCTTGATTTGGTTTTGCTGTGGAACCGAATTCCGCAGTTCTGCTGCTCGCAAAAACAACTTGCCGATTGATCAATGATCAATTGATTCATTCCAACCTAACCTAGCCAATTGCCCACCAAATAAATCGATTCATCAGTTATTCAGTTGCTTGCCGATGTGTTGGACTTTTTGTTCAATATTACTAACATGGTTGACACAATGACAAGGAGCTATCTCAGCCACATGGAATCAACGCCATACAATTGGGCTCGAATTCATACCCATGTAGCGCACGTGGGTGCTTTTACACGCCCAATATGATCAATATCGCCCAACGTGCCGCGTCTTTAGTCTTTACATATTTTGTAGACTTGATCTGTGGCTCTGCCTTCTGTTGATAGTTTGTTTAACAGTTATGCTATTTACAAGTTTTTTAACCTTTACTGTAAGAAAGGGAAATAAAGAAAAGCAACAAATGTGAAGAATAATTACTGAAGATCATATGCTAATTGTAATTGTCACTTTACTGTAGTATCTGCGTCAATATCTGTAGGCTTCTACGCATACTAAGGTAAAAGTTAATGCAAGTTTTTTTTTAATGTACATTATAAACATAATGAATGCATTGCATAGTGCATACGGCCAAAACCATTACCCCTTCTCTATCACCTGACATTTGATAGTGACATTTTGAAAACGTTAATATAGTATTGGTGAACCGCGACTTGAATTTGATACATAAGGACTCGGACTCGGACTCGAGTCCTTTTTTCTCGGACTCGGACTCGGACTCGGACTCGGACATCAAAAATTGACAAGGACTCGGACTCGGACTCGAGTCCTTTGCTCAAGGACTCGGACTCGGACTCGGATGAGGAGGACTCGACTACAACACTGGTCATCAGGGCCTGGCTGGGATAACGGAGCTGTCATGCTCGGACTGGTTATCCCGGCTGAAGTCATTCCACTTAAATTAGGGATTCTGGAACAGGAAAGTAGGGCAGGTTCCACTGGCTCTCCAGCGGCCTGCTGGGGGGTCTCCTCTGTTAAGACAGGATCATCGGGCTGAGGTGTTAGGACTGGATCTGCTCGCCCTCCTGGGGCCTTCTGGGGGATCTCCTCTGTTATGACCGGGCTATCAGCCAGGGATGGTGATACTGGATCTGTGGGGTCGCTGGTGGGTCCCTGTTCTATGTCTGAAGCATACATGGTTATGACCATCTCCGGCAGTTGTCGATCTGCTGCATTTCCCTCGTCTCGTTGATTGTCTTGTTGAGAAGGATCAGTGTGGAGAGGACCTTCGGGAACACTGTCTCCTGTGTCAAGGATCTCCGTTCGGGTAACCCTCTTCATCGGCCCAGTACTATCAGCTAGTTGCTCCACATACACATTTGTTTGTGGTCGCGCAATCACCTTGTAGGGTGTTGCCTTCCAGTGATCTCCAATCTTGTTCTTCCCAGGGGCATGGTTCCGTAGGAGTACTCTAGTACCTAGGGCAATGCCCTTGTCATTTGTTTTGTCGTCCCGTCTCCCACACCTGGCTGCGCTCTTCCTCTGTATATTCTCGAGGGCCATCTCAGCTGCCTGTCTCAGTTTTTGCTGATGTGACGCCACCCAAGGCTCAGTTGGTGGTGTTCCCATGACATCCTCATCAGACATCATCACATGGTCGATTGGCAGCAATGGTTCCCGACCCATGAATGTGTAGAACGGGGAAAGGCCAGTGGATGCATGTGGGGTGCAGTTATACATGAACGTTAGTTCCTGTAGATGGTCTGGCCAACGCTTCTTCTGCTCAGGGGGTAGGGTACGGAGGAGGTTGTGCAAAGTGCGGTTGAATCTCTCGCACTGCCCGTTGCCCTCTGGATGGTAAGCTGTTGTCCTGCTCTTTGAGATCCCGTATGCTGAGCACAAATCCTTCACAAGCTGGGACTCAAAGTTCCTACCCTGATCACTGTGTATACGGCGAGGAATTCCATACTTCTGAAACCATTCCTTTATGAGGATTTTGGCAACAGTGGAGGCTTTCTGGTCTCTGCATGGGACTGCTTGCGTGAACTTGCTGAGGACATCTGTCATGACTAACACGTTTTCGCGTCCATCTGACGCCTTCTCTAGTGTCGTGAAGTCGATGGCTAGGATGTCGAGTGGCTTGTCTGCTTGGAGAGTCCCCATAGTCGGACGGACCCTGGGAGTTGGTGCCTTCGCCACTGTGCACCTTTCACAACTCTTACACCACCTCTCCACGTCAGCCGACATCCCGGGCCACCAACATCTCTTTCGTAGGAGTGCGAGAGTTCGTTCCTGGCCTTGGTGGCCAGCCTGATTATGCAGTGCCCCTAGGAGCATTGGCTGGAGCTCTGCAGGCAGCAGCAGCTGGTGGTATTCTCCCTCAAGCGGGTCTTGGTATTTGATGTAGAGCACCCCATTCTTCTCGGCCACTCTGTCCCACCTTCTAACGAGGGCCCTGACCGCATTCGTTTCGTGCTTCAGGTCAAGCCATGTGGGCTTCGTGCCATATCTCCAGTTCCTCGCGAAGCCAGCAATGGTAGGGTCTCTCTTCTGTAGTTCAGCGAGCATCTCTGGGGAGTAGCCGGGTAATGTCGTAGTGGTGGGGGGCGTGTCCATTGTTGTAGTGCTGCGTACTTTCACGGTTCGGGTTTGCACGCCAGGGAGTTCATGGAGGGGTGCAGACTGGGTCAATTCTTGTGCAGCCTCTTCAATGTGTACTGGATGGCGGCTGAGGGCATCAGCATTTGCATTTGCCTTGCCAGACCGGTACTTTATCTGAAAGTTGAACTGAGACAACTGGCTAACCCATCTCAACTCCGTGGCTCCGAGTTTTGCTGTTTTGATGTATGATAACGGATTGTTGTCCGTAAACACGAGGAATTCTGCGCCCAGAAGGTAGTCACGGAATTTTTCCGTGACAGCCCACTTCAGTGCTAGTAGTTCAAGCTTCATGGAGCTGTAGTTCTGCATGTTTCGCTCGGTTGGACGGAGACTTCTGCTGGCATAGGAGACCACCACTCGCCCTGATTCTTGTTCTTGAGATAGTACGGCCCCCAGGCCGTCGAAACTGGCATCTGTTTCCAGGATGAATGGCTTGGTAAAGTCTGGGAACCCGAGAATCGATGGGGATGTTAGTCTCTCTTGTAGGGTCTCAAAAGCCTGGGTGCACTCAGGACTCCAGCGGTTGGCAAAGTCCTGGTCCTGGCTTGGACTTGGGCGGCGGCATCCTCTACCCTTCTGACATCCTTGCTTGGTCAACAAGGCATGCAAGGGTGCTGCTATTCGGCTGAAGTGTTGGACAAATCGCCGGTAGTAACCTGCAAGCCCCAGAAAGGACCGCAGTTCATGCTCGTTCTTGGGCGTCTTCCATTGACCGATTGCCTCGGTCTTTCTTGGGTCGGTTGCAACACCCTCTGCAGAGACAATGTGGCCCAGGTACTGACATTCTTGACGAAAGTGGCACTTGCTAGGTTTCACCTTGAGGCCATGGTGCCTCAGACGCTGAAGGACTACCTCTAGTCGTTGGAGGTGTTCTTCAAACCCACTCGAGAATACCAGTATGTCGTCCAAGTAGAGGAGCAAGCTGCTGTAGTTAAGGTCACCCAGAATCACCTCCATCAATCGCTGAAAGGTCGCAGGGCTGTTGCTCAGCCCAAAGGGCATCCTCAAGTACTCATACAGACCCCCAGTACCTGCTCGAAAGGCTGTCTTGTGGATGTCCTCTTCAGCAACGGCCACCTGGTGGTAACCCTGGGCTAAGTCGATGGAACTGAAGTATTTTGCCCCCTTAAGGGAATCGAGCGCCTCATCAATACGGGGTAGGGGGTAAGCGTCGCTCCTGGTTTTCTTGTTCAGAGCCCGGTAGTCGACACAGAGTCGAATGCTCCCATCTTTCTTCCGGACGACGACTACAGGGGCTGCATAGGGGCTTGTTGATGGTCTGATTATTTTCTGACGTAGAAGTTTTTGGAGATGTGCTTTCACGTCCTCCATCTGGTGCGGGGGAATTCTACGGTGAGGCACGCAGACCGGTCGTTCATCATGAGTAGGGATGTTGTGTGTTATCGTCGATGTGTAACCGAGGTCCTCGTCATCATGGCAGAACACATCCTCATACTGCCTCAATAACTTGGTGAGATGCTTCTGTTGGTCTGGTTCTAACGTGGCATTACCAATGTCAATGTTGAATGGTAGGGGTCTATCAGACGGTACATCTGTCGTGATGCGGTTCGCATGGACAGTGGCCTCTTCAGGGTCAACCATTTGGTGTTTACTCGTTTCCTGAGTGGTATATTCCTCCGAATGGAGGATCTTTGCCTCAGACATGACTCCGAGTCGTGTCCTGGGTTGCAACCATACGTCCTCCTCACCGACGTTTACAACCCTAGTGGAAACTAGTCCACCCTGGAAGGAGGAACAGGTATTCACTACTGCTACATTCCGCGGGAGGTTCCCAATGCGCCCATGCACAGCCTCGATTAAGACTTCTGATTGAGGTGTTCTTCTCGGCGCCCCTGTCGTTGTACAAGTTACCACCCTGTTACTCTGGGCTGGTATGAGGATCGGCTGCCTCCCTCCAACTTTTACGAATCTTGTCTTGGCACTTTCCTTGTCCTCCATCTCACATGCCAGCAAGGCGTTCGCCCAAGGTCCTTTGTCGCGTAGTGACTGTAGGTATTTGCTACCGTTCTCCTCCAGCAAGGCTGAGCGTACCTCTCGTATCACGTTGCAGCCGAGCAAGCCTGTAATGGTACTACCACTTGCCCCTGATGCCGGTGAAACGAGTACTGCCACCCTGCCTAGCTGGATCCCCAGTACATCCATATCCAACTCCGTGTAGCCCACATATGGAAGCTCAATGCCATTTGCTGCATATACTTTCAGCCATCTGGATATGTCTTGCAGCGGTTGCCCACCATCCAAAGATCGGTAGATACTCTCTGGCAGGATGGTCACTTCACTCCCAGTGTCAAGAATGAAGCGAACATCCTTACCCATTACTGATACAGTCACCTCGGGGCTCCTTGCAACTGCTTTCTTAAACATCTCTTCCACGGTGCAGGCATTTGTTGGGGAGCCACCTTCCCTCCCCTCCACCGCTTGGCTCTTTACGATGGAGGGCTGGCTTTTTGGGACATCTTTGGTTGAGGGGGCGGTCTTCGTTGTCCTTTGGGGATGGATAGAATTGGGGTGCATCAGCCCAGCGATCTGTTGCCTGCGCCGGTTGTTGTCTCCTCTTGGGGCTAGGGCACTGGCTTGCGAAATGGCCTGTACCATCACAGTTGAAGCACTTCACTGGTCCCCGGCTCGGTCTGCTTGGTCTTGCTGTAGCAGCATTCTGGTGTGACAGCAGCAACGACACCTGCTCACACAGTCTGGTCACTGCCTCCTGCGTAGCGAGTATCTGGCCTCCTTGGCGGTCGAGCTGGGCTTGCAAGGCACTTTCCGAGGCCTTAGCTGCTCTCGTCACAGCTGTGGTGGATGGACTCTCCCATGATATCACCTTGCTACGGAGCTCTGAAAACTCCATGCCGGGGTTTTCCTGTATGACCCGTCGAACCTCCCTCCGCAGTGTAGGGTCAGCCAAGCCAGCTGCAAAACGCTCACACAGGACGGCATCCTGGTCATTTATGCCATCGGTCAGGGAAACTAGAGCCACCCGTCGCAGGAGCTTCATCAGCTGCAGAGAGAAATCCTGGACTGACTCCCCGCCTCGCTGCACTCTTGCATAGAACTCCCCCCAGCGGGACGATGGGGTATCCTGGGGGCAGAGGGTCTTCACGACTTGCTTTAATATCTTGTCTGGTGTGTCTCTGTCAGCAGCAGGGCAGAGCCGCACCTCGTCCTTTGCTGCCCCCTCGAGGTGGTCTAGAATGAACTTGACGCCTTCTGTTTCGGTCAGGTCACTGGTCATGCGCCGCATATCCTCTGCCCATTCAATGACCTCAGGGTCCGTATCAGTACGAGGTTGCCCTGACAGCTTCGCACCTCGTTCTCTGGGGACCACCACGACTTAAGTTTTTGTGCCGGGGCCGGTTTGCTGATCTAAGCGCTTTGTCAGCACCTTCACTCGCTCCTCCAATTCATCCATGGTGTGGGTTGGTGACGATCTCCCACTCTGTAATTCACCTGCAGGTTTGCCAAGTTATATTACCAACCCCTTAATAGAAGCTTGAATCCTGTCTACGACGCATGTAACCGGATCAAGTTCTTCAAGCTGATTTTATTGCATGAAACAACAGTAATCATACAAAACAAAAAGGGGTTGGTATATTGGCAATAAGATGCTATGTACTGGAACAAAAGCTAAACAGGTTTGGTGTCTGGATCTGCAGTAGGTCTTCAAGGAACAGTGTTCAGTGGGAAAGTGAGTGGCAAAGTGATCCTATCTACACTGTGGTCTTGGGTGTAGGCCCTAGTCAGCTATGGGAATTGCCCTGGGGCATAAGCTGCCAGACCCCACTACATTCCATTGCGCAATTAAGACAAGGGGGGGGGGGAGATATAAATTGTGCCCTTCCAAGAGAAAAACTCAACTTAACAACCAGTCCACCAAAGGTGGCTGGTCACATAAGTCTTTCAGGGCTGTAAATGTGATGAAAATAATAGAAAAATCTATGGTATAGAAGTCTTCATAGCATGACAATGGGCTCTGTGCACAAGTACCCCTTCAATGGTAAGAAAGGGAGACTCGGGAGAGACCACTGTAAGAGACATTCATACGCATTGCCAACAATGCCTGACGCTCACATGCAGACACTTTGGTTCTGTGTACATTCAGAATAAACTTAGCAGTGTGTACTTCTCGCTAAATGCATGAGAACTGATAAAACGCAATTTGACCCGTCCACAGGGCTCTCAAAATTGGTTAAAAAAGCGCCCTCTCTTCTTCGCGCACGGAGCCCATAGCTTCTGAAATTTTGGGTGATTAACTGTTTTGTATGTTTGCGTGTAGGCCGTGTGAAGCAGCTGATTGAGTATGACGTCATGCACACGGACAGCATCCGGCTGTTCATCCTGGATGAGGCAGACAAGCTTCTGGAGGAGAAATTCCAAGATCAGATTAAGTAGGTCGATGTCACTGGTGATATAATGAGGAAGACGTAACTTTGGGGGGGGGGGGATCTCGGTAGTCCAAATACAAGCCTCAAATCTCACTCAGATTTAGAGTTGCAGAATTGCTGTCTTATGACTTCTGTCACATCACTCTCTCTTTTGACCTCTGAGATAGGGTTTAAATCTTTTTACCTGCACAAATTGGTTCTGCTTTTCAAATGTTGGCTCCACACTGAGGTATTATTTATTGACACCGCTATCATGTTTTTGTACCAGTTGGATATACAACCGGTTGCCTGTCAACAAGCAGATGCTTGCCCTGTCCGCTACCTACCCAGAGGCCCTGGCAAAGGGATTGACCTCCTACATGAGAGATCCAACGTTCGTCAGACTAAACCCTCGGAGAGTGGCACTAAAAGGTTGGTCATGGGTCTTGTTCATCAGTCAGTAACTGACTTAACCAAGTCCATCAAAATCCATCAATCACTGTGCGTCCAATGCAAAACTGTACATTACATAACGGAATCCAGCACTGACACACTGGTTGACGTTCATGGACTTGCTTCACATGGCTTTTATCACAATAGCAGTACAGGAAGCTAGGCAAAATCAATCGGACACCCCTAGCACTGCTTCAGGCCATTAGACCCAAGTCCATCATACTCCATCAATATTTAGTCACGTCAGGCCTTCTGGACCAAGTCCCCCAAAATCCACCAAAATGGGGGGATGGATTTTGATGGAGTTGGGGTGGTTAGGGTTAAGGTATTGAGTAAGCCACAACCTTCTCAAATCAAATCAAGTGGCAGGTCATGAGTATTAGCAGTGAATGAATGAAAACCGCTTTTGTAACAATCCATTTGAATAGCCTGTCACTTGACATGGGACTGAATGACTAATAAAATCTGGATCGGTTACTTATTGATCATTCCTGGAGATATGTGAAAACAAAAGTAGTCATTCATCACAGGGTTCATTAAAAAATAATCAGACTCACAAGCCATGAGGTTATTGAAACTGTTTCAACATTAACCCTCCCTCTCTCAGTGACAATCTGTAGTGAGTAACCCTATGGGTCGAACTCTAGTTATCAGGTTACAATTTTTAACAAGCCTGTAGACTGGCCTCATATTGGTACAATTGACGGGTTAAAATGGCTGCTACGCAAGCTGCACCAGTATTAATGGTCAACCTATCTATCAAACCACTTAAAGGGAATATACAACATTTGCAAACATCGAAAAACAGAACCACCAAATTTTTTACGAAATACCTAACTCGGATGTTGGTAAATGACAGTCTAAAACATCCTGTAAAATCATGGCACCTGGTGTGAAGTCATTTTCGAGAAAAGTGGTATTTTTGTATAAATTTCCAATGGTGGTCGACCACCGTTGGAAAAACCTAACTGTTTTTCGACTACTGCTCCCAATTTAGCAATTGTTTTCATTTCAAATTTTGTTTGCTATTGGTTACATGTTCATGAACGGGTGCGTGCCAGCTGGACTGGTTCCCTTACCTTACAATTTTCCGGCATCTATAAATTGATCCATTTCATCTTTAGTGGAGTCAGGGAACCAGACTACTTGAACATTTTTGTTTTTCTTGGTTTTTCCAGCATTCTCGAACACAAAACTTCAAACATGTCAGTGTAACAATATTTGTTACTAACCCCTCAAATAGTTATTTTCTGAACATTACAGCAAAAGCCAATGATGTACATTAAATGGGCTTTGGCAGTTGTATGGTTTAATCCACAGGGATATCTTGTTCTTGGTGACCAGCCTGTACAAAAGCTACCGAGAGAGCTAGGGGTTAGGTTTTTGGACAATTTGCGATAGTTTTAAGTACAGGAGGCTCACACCCTTACACTAAGAGTGGACTGCAATTATAGACTGTCATTTTCTTTGTATTTATACAGAAATTCAAAGCATTGAAAGATTGTGAATGCCAGAATTCTTTTGAATCATTTGACCTTTTTTTGCCACACAGGAATCAAGCAGTTCTACAAGGTTGTCCCCAGTCATGGGTTATATCACAAGGCCTTTGAGGTCAAAGTTGAACACCTGCTGCAGCTGTTGAGGCAGGTGTCCTTCAGCCAGTGTCTAGTCTTCTCCAATCTCTCCAGCAGGTCAGGGGTCATTCTAGCTTTAAAAATGATGGATTTTGAAGTGTCAGCTACCTTGTTATTTGTTTTTGGTGGTATTTTTTGGTGGTGGGTAAGTGGACAACATTTGTGGAGAATTTAATAGTCTTGACTTTTTCTTTAAACTCCCTTTTATATCTCCAAAAATAAATTTGGGGTTTAGAGCTTTTTGTTACCAAATTTCTACAAAATGTACTGAAAGAAAGACTTGTCATCAAGAATTATTAATTTTTTTAAAAATAAATGAAATTAATTGAAATATTAAGGGCATCCTTCACATCCACCTAAAAAAATAACTAAATCTAGTTTGGAATTTGAATTTGAATTTGAAACAAAATCTTATAACTGAATGCTTAATTACTTGTTGCACAAATGTCATTTTGTGAACAACAATTCCCAAAGTAGTCCTTTAAATTAGTTTTCTCGTGTGTTTTAGAGCTCAGAATCTGTCGGATATACTCTGTGAGCGTGGCTGGCCGAGTACATGCATTTCAGGCAGTCAGGATCAGTCGCAACGACACAGCGCCATGTCCATGCTGAAGGCCTTCAAGTGCCGCGTGCTGATATCGACTGACCTGGTAAGTCTTCAAGAGATAACGATTGAAGATAATAATAAGTAGGGGCCACGGTAAGCAGGGATTTTTTGCAGAGTAAGCAGAGTCATGAAACTGGGCCCTGGTGTATATGAAATATGCAATTAAGCTAAGCACACAATATCCTACTACATGTATCAGAGCCTCCATATAGTTTATGGAGACCGTAAGCATAAGCACAGCAAAAGGCACGCTTACTTCAGAGCAAAAATTTGCCTAACTAAGTGACGTAACAGTATATATTTCCATGCTTGCGTGACCATTAGCACATCCATGCCTTGAAATATTGTTAATATAAGATTTGAGGCTTTGCATGGTGGAGTTTCGGTATCGTTTCGGTTTGCGGTAACGCCATGTGGTAATAACTACTGCTTAGAAGATATTAAGTTCTGAAAAGAACTTGTCCTGCTTATTATCAACTTTCGCTAAGTAGTTTTTGTTCTGATAAGAACAGTCCTGCTTTAAGTTCTAAAAAGACAAGTTCTTTTAGAACTTAAAGAACAAAGACAAGTTCTTTTAGAACTTAAAGCAGGACTGTTCTTATCAGAACAAAAGCTACTTAGCGAAAGTTGATAATAACTACTTAGCGAAAGTTGATAATAAGCAGGACAAGTTCTTTTCAGAACTAAATATCTTCTAAGCAGTAGTTATTACCACATGGTGTTACCGCAAACCGAAATGAATATTGCTTAAGGTTAGCAAATTTTTCTGCTATGCTAAGCTTAACTTTTCTGTTAACTGTTTAGCAGCGCCGTGAAATTGGGCCCAGTACAATAAAGAGTTATGAAGTTAAAGGTTTAAGTGATATTTGATAAACAACAAACAAGTGCATTTTTTTCACAGTTCCTTGGAATAGCTCCTCAATTGACTTGGTTGAAACTGAGTGCTAATTAGACTTGTGATGGACATTGCATTGACTAGGGATGGCCCGACTACAACTTGGGCACAATTAATCACGGTCTGTGCCCATTTTTTTACATCGCAGACTGCCCGGGGCATAGATGCTGAGAACGTTAACCTCATCATCAACCTAGACGTACCCTCCGATGGCAAGACTTACATGCATCGCATAGGGAGGGCGGGTCGGTTTGGCAGTAAGGGTGTAGCGGTGACATTTGCTAGCGAGGGCAATGAGGAAGCCTTGCTGAGAAACATCCAAAGGCAGTGTCATGTCGGCCTTCAACATCTGCCAGGTTAGAGTTGGACGCAATTTTCTGATCTTGAATGTTTCATAGAGAGGGGAGTGTGGCCAAATGCCAGAGTTGTAACGAGTCACTGATTTTTGTGACTCGAGTCCAGTCCAGTCATTTTAAACAAGTGACCCGAGTCGAGTCGAGTCATTTTAAAGAAATGACTCAAGTCAAGTCGAGTCATTAGCTCAAGAAGGTCGAGTCAAGTCGAGTCACAGTGTGTAGTGGAGTGTAGTCGAGTCGAGTAGCAGTGTTGTAGGTCTCGAGACCGGTCTCGGTCTCGGTCTCGGTCTCGAGACCACTTTTTGCTGGTCTCGGTCTCGGTCTCGGTCTCGGGAGCTGTGGTCTCGGTCTTGGTCTCGGTCTCGGTCCCCTTTGATCTCGATACTTTGGCTGGTCTCGAGTCGAGACCAGCCAAAAAGTGAGGGGGGTGGATTCCGCCCCCGGCCCTTTTAGGGTTAAGTAAAGAATCAGTTTAGGGCAAATGTGACTGCAGTGTGATGCTAATTGACATGTCTCTCTTCACTTTCTAGTGAGTGAGGCATAGTCCAATAACCATTGCTCCTCTTCTTATATTTCTTGTTTTTATTGTGGGATGATCTGTTGAAACAAGCACTTTATAGCCATCCTCATTGATTCCAAATACAACTGAGATTTAAATCTTATGAATCAAGACTGAAACATTATTTTTACCGTCAGCTTTTGTATTTTAAATATGGGGAACAATTCAACTCTTTTTCCCTAGAAATATTGGTGATTTTTTTCTATTTTCCTTTTCAATTTGTCCTTTATTCGTGGAGGCGGGAAAACGTTTTTTTCCCATTATATTTATTAATGGATATTCATCAATTCGTAGACCGTTAAATTGGTATTAGTGGTGGACAGCTGAATTTTGTGATCTCTTTATTAAAATAGACACGACGTGGGAATAGAGTATGCAAATTACGTGAAATGTTCACAGTTACTACTCAATAACATGTTCTTTATCCCAATTATATTTTTTACAAAATGGAGCGTGCCATTTTTTTTTTTATCATACCGTCACTTTCTTTTTGACTCGCCATGTATTCATCTTTTTATCTGTGATAAACACAAATTGAGCTACTGCCATGTACACACAAAAATAGAGTCTAATTGCCTGCCTCGTCTCCTTCCTAAATGTCAATTGCATTTGCATGAGTCGAGAAGAATTGTGTTCCATTAATCGCTATATGCTGTTTACGGGCATCACAATAAACTATTAATAAATTGGCAACATGTCGTACTTGTTAATCACTAAAATATTCAAGTAAATTGCCCAGCAAAGTAGCTGATGCGGGCGATACGATGGCACGGTACAAAACACAGAGAGGCGTGGGCACTGAGCCATGAATCCTAAAAGTACATCTCACCCATCCTAAAAGTACATCTCACCCACCACATTCAGTTTGTGACAGCGCCCTTCTATTGTGTCGGCCATATTCTCAAATAGGCTAATGACGATGATGACGGCGGGCAGAAGATAGATCAGGCAAATATGGTTCATCAATCTTCTATAGTATATGTAACGTTATTGACATTAAACAAAAATAAAGTGGCATTACATTTCAGCCTTAGCCAGGCCTTCTTCAGAGGTAAATGACAGAGGAACAAGAAACAAACATGTAGGGGACACACAAATATGCAGGGTTGGAATGAGACTCACAAAGAGGGATGGGGGGGGGGCAGACCAATCCATATCTGGCTACCATCTCTCAATTTTTTGGTCTACATGTACAAATCTATATTCCATGACTGTAATTTTTAAAAATAAATCAATATTTTCTTGCTCCAAATTTTTTCGAATCAGGTTTACAAGGAGGTCCAATGTAAAATTAAAGTTGCATTTAAATATCCGTTAGTGGTCATTGCTGAAACCAAGGGGTGGCTGTGGAGTTTCGGGTCCGAGTTCCTACAACAGATGAAACATCCACCTTTAACTTTTTACTTTTGTCAAGTTTCAACATGTTCAAGTTTTGTAAAAACTAGTACAAATCGTCGTACCCCTAAGTTAGAGTTTCTTCATCAGATTTACACTTTATAGTAGTCAAACAATATTTAAAAAAAATTTTTTTTTTTTTAAAAGTGGCAAAAATATATGGAGTTCATCAAATAAGGTTTTCCCCTTCTTTAAATTAGGTTGTTTCAAATTGTTTTAATTGATTGTGACAATAACCAATTCTGTTGCCATGTTGTAATATATGGCATGAAGCAAACACGAAGAGCACTCGCATGACACAATTGTGTAGGTACAAGTGATTCCTAACTTTCAATCACTTCCTTCACATCCTCATGAACATCAACATCTCAAGGACAGACTGTTCAGCTGTAATTAGTGTCTTGTTGTTTATTTAGATTATTGTTATTTATCATCCGCGATCTCGGTCTCGGTCTCGGTCTCGGACCATTTCGGTCTCGGTCTCGGTCCGCCTTGAAGGGGCTGGTCTCGGTCCGCCTTGAAGGGGCTGGTCTCGGTTTCGGGCTCGCAACTTCAGGTCTCGGTCTTGGTCTCGGTCTCGGACTATCCGGTCTCGACTACAACACTGGAGTCAAGTATTTAGCTCAAGTCAATTCGAGTCACAAATATTTGAACACTATACAATAAATAAACACAAGAGAGACAGTCATTTTTTTGGCTTTTTTAATTTTATATTCGGGCTACTACATGTGGTGACACCACATTTGACTCTTAATGAAAATAAAAAGGGGGTGCCAGCTGATCCTCGTTCAACTACAATGGGGACACTGATCAAACCAGCACCGGCGCAAGTCAATGCAAATATTTTTCACAAAGTTTTGCTTTTATTTTTGGGACTCAAGTCTTATTAGCCTTCCTCGAGTCCAGTCGAGTCATTCTGATGAGGGACTCGAGCCGAGTCATTTGCTCGCAGTGACTCGAGTCGAGCCATTTGCCCTGAGGGACTCAAGTCGAGCCGAGTCACCAAAAATTGTGACTCAACTCGAACTCGAGTCGAGTCATTGACTCGAGTCATTACAACTCTGCCAAATGCATAAAAGGGTCAGAGGGTAGAATTCAGCTGCTGGCCACGTGTTGTGTCCTTGGGCACGCAACTTCACCCCTACCTGCCTCTCTCCACCAAGGAGTATAAGTGGGTCCCAGCATTGGCTGTGGAGTAACCTGCATCCCATCCATAATATTTTAAGCTGTCTTATGCCCAAAATTAACAGAAACAATATGGCCTGATTGGCCACATTGGCTTCAGACGGATTTTACTTGCTTTACCCCCATAAAGTCTCCATAAAGCCTAAATATCTGATAATTAGGCATACCATTTTACGTTAGATCAGCAGACTTTCTTTTTTTCTTGTGTCACTTGCCATCGAAAACTGAAAAACAAAGTTGAAAGATTTGTAGAGGATGGAATTTCGTTTTTGTGTCAACTGATTTCAGTGTCTGACATTATTTGAGAAGATGCTAGATGTTGAATAGTTTCAAGAAATCTTAAGGAAAAATCCATACACAATATTCTGTTTGAGCTTACAAACATTTGTTGCCAGAAAATGACCAGAATTTTCCCTTTTTTGGTAGAGGGTGGGGGATGGGGGTTTTGAAATTTGGGGTTGTGTTCAGTTAAAATCCGTTGAACCCCTTGCATGTTGTTTGCTTTAATCATTCCTTTGCAATGTTCTCTTGCTGTTCTTCAGATCCAGTTCCATCAGATTTGGTGAATTTGGTCAACGTCGACCTTAACTGTTCAGACAGTGAAGAGGAATCGTCTTTGTTGCTTGATTACGATGATAGTGCCCAAGATGATCCAGAAGTTTACACTCAGGCGTTGAGAGAACAGCGTGAATCGAGAATCCAAGAAAACAGAGATGCGGTTGAGGAGCAATCTTCTTATAAAACTATTGTAGATGCACCTCAAAGGACCACAAGGCTGAGGTCAAATCTCTTGCCACAGGTCAACGAACGAGGGGATTCCGTCTCACGTGCGATCCACCCAACTGTCTGGGATAAATCTTGCCAAATTGATACCCTGAGCCTGCCTTTCAAGATGCATAAACCTACTGACTTCAAGATTCCCTCTCTCGCAGAGAAGTTTAATGCGAGGAGGGGAGAGGAGACGTGGACATGGGAGAAGGCTGCAAAGGATTTTGAGACTTTCATGAATGGGTCATCAGAACCTGTTGATGTGCAACCGGAAGACTTCAGAGATGCAGGCAAAGATGAAAATGGAGCACCGCAGACTTCTGAGGAAACAACTTGTTTTGCTGAAAATGATGCTGTGATTTATAAGCTTGAAGATAGACAAAGAACTGCTCCAGCTGATGAAGATACAGGTTCTGTGGCTCCAGAACAACCTGTAAATTGCATTGACGGAGAAAACTTGGACGAGCCTGACCAAATCGAAACCGATAGCTTACCGAGACCTGAACCAGAGAATCCCATTAGTGGTATCTCTGACACTGGCAGAAACCTAACAGATAACAGTTGCAAGGAGGAAGTCAAGGAGGTGACTGCTTCTTCAGATTTCAACCTCACCCCGGAAAGAGTGACGATAAAAACGTCTCCGGTTGCACTCTCTCATGAGGATCAAAGCAGAGAGGTAACTAGCAAGGGAAAAATCAGCACAACAGACTCTAATGACACAGACAAACGAGAACGGGGATCCAATTTGAAACTCAACACGGAATACGAGGTAGCGTTTTCGTGGAGACCATCTCAGAATTTCTTCAATGAGCTCTTGACTGACGACATGACAAGATTAGAGATGACGGAAAACAGGAGCAGTGATGATGATGACACTGTCCTTGAAAGTGTGAACCCTGATGCTAACACCTGTGCCACAGGGGTTAGATCAAGTGATTCTCTGAATGATGTCGGGGGTGATAATGCCATAAAGGATATTGCGAGGAGCAAGGAATTAAGAAAATCCTTTCCTTCAAGGTCTAAGAAAGTCACACAAGATGAAAAGAGACTGTCGAAAGCTACAAAGGCTATAACAGAGTCTAAGCAGTGTAGTGGAGCAACATCTTCATCAGAGCAACAAGAGAATCACCAAAGTGGAAATGGTGAGCCTTCAGCAGCTCTGCAAATGCACAATTCTGGGCGGAGAAATGCCAGAAAAGCTGCCCATGACTTGCAAGCTCTAGAACTTCGCAATAGCTCGACTGGACTGCTACGCACAAATGATTTGGTCTCCAACAGACAACCACAAACAGAGGCAAGTCGACCAGGTGAGGATCCTATTTGGTTGTCTTACACAAATTACTTGAAAACTGAAGATGCACAAGGCGATGATGACACAGATAGCTGTGACGAGTCGGATGATTCCGATACAGGTAGCTCCAGGACATCAGATGATCAAGAAAGTTCAGATGATCGTGTAGGCGATTCTGTGCAGGATGCAAACCAGAACTCTCAGGAATGGAACCCTGATCCTGAAACCACTGCTCAACAATACAGCTGGGTACCCTCACCATATGATCCTTTTGCAAACAGTAGTTGGTATGGGGTACCAGACTATATTCCTGCCGCCACCACGATCTCACCTAATCTATCCAATCAAAGTTATCCTTCACAATTAGGATTAAGTGATTATCACAAATCTGCATACAGTGGACAGTACACATACTGGCCTTATGCTTACTTTTAAATCTTAAGACCACACTGATTTACCTGCCTGCATACACTTGCATCTAACAAACCATTTACAATATAGATCAAGCTGGTTTTGTGTTTATTGTTACGGACCTATATTGTATAATGCTTTCTTTGCCCACAATTCGGCATTTTTTGCCAACCACGGGTTAGAAAACTGTGCACGGTCAACAATGTAAGAACAAAGAATAGTTAATTAATGTTTCCAAACATATCATTGGGATCGTTGAAAATACAAAATAACCAACACACGCTACCAAAAATTTAATAAAAAAGCCCCTTTCTTACATTATCAGGGTGTTAATATGCCATTTTTTGGCAAAATCTGTTGCAAACCACAGCATAAAATTTATGCCCTTGTAGCAGCCCATACAAAATGGCGCTCAATGTTTGCAACAAAAGAAAGGTCAATTACAATAAGAACTTTGAGCAAAGATGTTTTGCTATTATCAAACTTTAACAGCCCAAGATCGAGTAAAAAATGAGGAATATAAATTGTAAAAGCTCACTGTATATTGAAGTTTTTCAAATTCAGTTCTGGTATTGGGAGTATGATTTATTTTTGACTGGCTGTTTCAAACATATTTTGAAGCTTCATTCATAAATACCTCAGACAGTTTAGCCATTCCTATTGGTCGAGAACCCGTCACGTGGCCGGTATTAAACGAATGATAAAGACATTACTAGCTGGTCTTAAACACTTTTCCAGTGTCACATAAAATGTGGACTCCTAAAAATCCAGTGCCTCTTACCATTTTATTGGTTGAACGTTCACAGTCCTCACGTAGGCATGCGCAACACTACCAGCGAGTCAAAATTTTATAGTTCTAAATTCAAAACGCAACGCCCCAGGTGCGTTCTGCGCGACATCGCGTCCATGTCGCGCAGAACATGCTACGCGCGCGTCAATCTCCATAAAAGGGTTGTTTACATCTTACTCGCCAACTTAATATTCCATTATTTTTCTAGAGGGATGTTTCAAAAAGCATGAAGTGAACTTGCTGAACAAAATCAGGATGTTTTGAACGAATTGTTTGATCTTTTTTTACCGAAAAGGTATTTATGAATGGGAATAAATGTGTGCTCGGTCGGTATTTATCACTCTGTTTAATACCACTTAGAGTCTGGGTGCTGATAATTACCCTCGCCTCCGGCTCGGGTAATTATCAGCACCCAGACTCTAAGTGGTATTAAACAGAGTGATAAAAACCTCCAGAGCACACATTTATTCCCTTAATCAAGATTTGAAATTGAATGAAACATTATGTCCAGTCAAATGGTCCATGCTTAGTTCTGGTGGGATGTTGTTGTTCTAAATCTTTTTTTAATTTTTATCTGAAAAAAAACCAACATACCAAACACACCATTCAACTTAGCAGCCACACATTTTATTTCTATTTCAATCAGTTGCATTGTTTGAGTAAAAGACAATGAGAAAATGCAAAATGCAAAATCTATCAAAGAATCAATTTTAATTTAAGATCTAAGATCTAATTTCTGTAATAAAAGTTACACACACACACACTTGCATAGCAGAGGACTAATTAGCACTAATTAACATTACTTGTTACTAACGAATTGACATGATTGCATATTATCTATAATGGAAAACACATAGCTAAAAATGGTATTATATATCAGCTCATTATATTTTCTGAAGATTAATCCCACTTGTATTTTTTCAAATAATTAAAACCTTTGAAGGAATTTAAAATGATTGAAAATTCTTACACTTTTTGAGCTTTTTGTTCCACCTGGAAAGACTAGGTTTTCACACAAAGAAAAGCTTGCATTGAAATGAGCCTTGGCACTATACAAAGGTACAATAAATATCAAGCTGAAATTGATATAGGAATGTCAAATAAACTATTTTCTGTTAAAACAACGAGTTATAACAACTCTATGGTTGGTTCTTCTCCTAAATACTCCGCGGGGGAGTTTTAACAGGAGGCAAGAAAAACTGGGGCAAACCCCTTCTCTTAGAAGTGTTACTGGATTCCTTTACGTGCATTGCATAACACAACACAGGGGACCTACCGCTAATACGTCCCATCCGAAGGACGAAGCAATAACGGTTAAGTGCCTTGCTTAAGGGCACAAGTGTCCAGACCCGGGCTCCAACCCACATTCTGCTGCCTCTGAAACACCAGAGCATGAGTCTGGTGCGGTGCTCTTAACCGCTAAGCCATGACACTCTACAAATTAACTGAAGATATTTCCTGCTCTTCTTTAGCTTACCTGTACATGAACATTCTGCAAGTTTTCTCACATCTGTGAAATTAAAGACACGGCACTGCCAATACCTACATCTTAGAAACTATTGTGAAGACTTACTTGCCAGGTTGGTGGACGTTCGGCTGAAAGAGTGAAGTACAAAAGGTACTTTATCTGAACATTTTGGTTGTGGGAGAGTTTTTCTACTGACATTTTATCGGAAGTGCATTCTAAGCATTGCTCAAAAGGAGAGTTTATAAAATTGTGTTCTCTTACAGATTATAATAAGTTGAATTTACAGATGTAATTGAAGTTAAAAAAGATTTGTAACTGTATGGTTGTGGTAAGAACTAGTGAAGGTTTGCGGTAACAACGCGTAGAAATCTCTTTGGGGAAGATGTGTGGTTGTGAAAAGAGATTTCTACATGGTGTCACCGCAAACTGTCACTAGTTTATTGAAGTTGAAATTCACATGGTTATAATGTGGTTATGGTGGTTACAATGGTTATATTATTTTCCCAAATAAAACAGTGCAGCTATAAAGTCATAGCATATTGTAACCCTTATTTTAAGTCTTCTTTAAAAAACGGAGTTTAACAATTACAAAATATGTCCCTAATAATTTTATTTTGTTTAAAAAGCTCATGTTTGTGTTCGGATTTTCTTTGTACTTTTCTTTCGGTCTCCCCGCCCCCCCCCCCCCCCCCTCCCAAATTGACTTTGAATGTTTTTTTTTACCAGTAGTAGACCTATATCATTTTGTGAACTTCTTTTAAATACCGTTCCTTGTTTGAAAGAACAATTGCTTTTGCCAGGGAAATATCTTCAATATAATCAAATCAGTTTCATATGAGGCGGTACGACCCTCAAGTTCAGCAGGTACCGCGTCAAAACGTCCTGCCACAGACCACACAGTGCCCAACAGGGGGCGTAAGTCAGCGTGATCAAGCCCATGAAGTTGAAGGCCCGGTCACTGTAGTCCCAGGAACACGCGTCGAACTGCCGCAGTAGCAGACCGCTGCAGAGCTCCCAGGTGTAGGCCACGCAGACGTACAGGACGACGCGGGGGACGAGCGGTACGCGGTGGCGGAGCCGGACGTACAGACGCTCCACCACGTAGCTGGCACTGCCGTAGATGAAGAAGGAGTAGATGGAGGTGTAGCCCACCAACTGCAGAGAGTTAAAACGACAATAAAGAATCAAATTAGGTTTTTGCCCTTCACCGACGTATAAACACTGTATACTCAGTGTGTTACCTCCCGAGTGAAAGTTGGAAAAAATCACTCGGGTAGGACTCGAACCCACGACCTCCTGCTTTCTAGTGCAGATGTCTTACCACTCGACCACCGAGCTAACGGGATCGGTTGGCTGGGGCAAAACCTAATTTGATTTACATCATGATGATCACCCCGACGCAAAATTTCATCTTATGAATAAGAATCAAGATGTTATCATGACGAGCAGATTTGAAGGGACTGATTTCTTTTCCCAATCTGTTTGAACTTTGTTACGATGGATAAAGGAAAGCAAGAACGCACCCGGTTATTAATGTATGTGATGCGCGCCTGAAAGTTGGAAACCCTAAGGTTGCAGGCCTGTAAGTCGGTACGAAATTGCCTTCGCCGGCCAAATCACGATTTGCATGCCCTCAAATTATTTTATATTTGAGCATATTGTGGGCCATGAACTTGAGGGTTTGTAAAAAAAATATATATGGGTGGAAGCCGTGCACAGGACTATGAGCTTGTGTTTCTGTGAAATTTGGATGAAGTTGGGGTCCCAAAAGCGCTCTATTTTGCAATGGAGTATAGGCACAGTTTTTCAATATGGCGATGGGCTTTAGGAAAATTTTAAGGGGTGATCATCTTCGGATGGAAATTTATCCTTAAAGTCATCAGTTAACCCCTAGAAAAATTGAAAGGAAAATGAAAGATGATGTAATAAGCTTTAATTTGATGTGTGTCTCGAACACCTTCGAGAGTTGTCGAACACCTTCGAGAGTTGTGAGTATTTTCCCCGAATTATCGGAAGAGGGAGCATTTATCATTGGGGTATACGGAAGTTTATTTACTGGTCTGCACCCCTATTGGTCATAATGATTGCAAAATCCCCGAACGTTTCCGGACGTTTAATATTCGTTGTATTCTTGCTCACCCAGCCCTGAATCGACGCCAAAAGTAGCCCCGCCCCATTCTTTACGCGATTTTCCATCTAATCCTAAATTCTTAAAATCCTCAAGACATTTGAGGGTGTTCCGGTCCCCGAATCTCGAAAATTCAGCAGTGGCAGATTTTACTGCAGACAATTCATGCTAAGATTTGAAGGTTTGCAATGTGTGTCAGTGCATTAACCCTCCTACTGTCGGACAGTCACAGACAGTCAAAAATCCCATCCAGTTCCCCTGCCAAGCCTTTTTACACAGGCTAGTCACTAACAGTCAGATCATCATTCGAGGCAACACCCTGACTAGTCAAATTCAGTCAACAGACAAAAACAGGAAACTGGTGAGCACAGCTGTCTTATATCAATCACCTACAGTCAAAGCATAGCTGTATTAAGATATACATAAACAGTCACAGCAGTCAATCCTGCTTTATGTAAACTGGGAGCTCTTAACTGTTAAAAACAGTCAATGAATAATTTGCCTGAAAGGACAACTGGGCACAGAATGCATGTTTGCATAGGAGGATTTCTAAAACAGAAGTTTGCGATGGCACTGTACCATCATGTGACAAGAAACTCTTGCGTAAGGTTATGTTTATATTCTGTCTTTAAATTGATTCGCAAGGGAGAGTCCCCACTATCATAAATTGTACTTGGTACTTGGTTGGTGAACCTCCAAAACATTCCATCTGGGGAATTTAAACTGGAGGTGTGGTGAGAGTGGTCGAGATTAGGGCCTAAGGGTTTTTTTTTTCACAAAGAGCATTCTTAAAGGAGTCTGGGTTGGTGAGCGCCACTGTTGAGTCCGGGAGGTCATTCCAATTGTTAAGTGTTCTTGTGAAAAATGAAGAAGCATATGTGTCGGCCCTGGCCTGATGAAGTTGGAACTGTCTATTGTGTCCTCGTCGTGATCTTTTAGTTTTTCGGATGATGTATTTGGTATGGTCAACGTCCGTTAGTCCATTCAGGATTTTAAAAAAGGTGCAGTGCTGTTTTTTTTCTTCCGAGGGTGTCCAAACAAGATCTTTCATGATAGCAGAGTTGCTAGTGTCATGTCCATACATGTAGGTGTTTGAAATGAACCTTGCGGCTCTCTTCTGGACTTTTTCTAGTTCTTTGATGTTCTTGGAAGTGTGAGGGTCCCATGCTACCGTAGCGTAGTCAAGATGAGGTTGAACAAAGGTAAGGAACAACCTCTCTTTGATGGAGGATGAAGCATGATGAAAATTTCTTTGGATGAATTTCAGGATTTGTGTAGCCCTGACAGCTGATTCATGCTGGAGTTGTACTTGTAATGTTAAAATTAAACGAATTCGGTAAACGAGAAAATGCGCAATGCATTCCAGATCAATCAAAAGCACGACAGGATGAATTTTTGAAAAGAGCATCAAACCAAGTACTTCTGGCATCCACGGGCGAGTTTGTCAAGTTCCGCTGTACGGAAAAAAACTCTTTTATACTGGAAATTATGGTGTCTCTTACCCATACAGTTGAATATATAACAAAAGACATTTATACATGTGTTTTAAGGGGTCCTCTACGTTGTAAAGTTCCAATTCTTACCAAAAAGGAGTACTTCTATGAGACCCTCTGTTTATGGGATGTTGATTTTAAACTCAAGTCAGGGCTGATGGCGCATTGCCAATGACGCTCATCTTTGAGGTTGGCCGTTGTCCAACTCTTGAAGTCAGCTGGTCACTTGCTTGCCCGGTAATGCTCATGACATCATTTATGTGCACGCAAATACCCTTTCGAAGTATATTCAGATCGGCTTCTGAGTTTAACATAATTTTCCACCATGGGAAAACACATTTTCTGGACATTTTCGATAAAAGACGAATTTTATACGGGCACAACGTAATTAATGAATTGTCTCTCGAGGAAGAGGGCGGGGATCGATAGCAGAATGGAGTAGACAATTTCTTGGATATTCATCATTCGAAATGCTCGGACATTCAGCAAGACCTTACTGGTCTAAATTGGATTAAGCATAATATGTATTGGTTCGCTGAGCGATTTTTAAAGTGCTTTGTATAGATTTCGTGCGAATTACTTGCCAGACCACTACATTCGACCGAACCGTTCATCAAGCATCATTAGCCAGTATGTTACAATATGGTCGTTTTTATAGGTGACTATTTTTCCCGTCAAAATGTGTTGCAGAAAAATGTGCCAAAGCGATGCACAAAGTGCACAAAAACAGAGTTTATTCATTCAGTCGTCTTCGAATGCTTGCTCTGTCTCCCTTTTTGCTCCTTGCTCTATGCTGTGTCCAGGTTACATGTGTTTTAAAGTAATATCCATTATATAGGCTACAGCAAGGAATGATTTGCCTCAATCATCTTTATCGAGTAAAACACACTCAAGTCAATGCATGTCGAAGAGGGAAACAAAATTGAATAGGCAGATAGTTTGGATTAAAAAATGAGACTGTTTCGGGGAAATACAAATTCTTTCAAATTAAACATTAGTTAATTCATCAGGTGTTGTTTTTTTCTTCTTCATTTGTTTCATTTTCGTTCTCTTACCTGATAATTTGGCTTGCTGTGAACCACGATTTCATACAGTGCAGTGAAAACGACCTCATCCAGGAACCCGTGCATCCCGTAGAAAAACAGGCGAGCTATCAAGGGCAGAGGCTGGTAACCAGACTCGTCTTGCCTCAACGATCCTCGCTTTCCCATCGAAGATGACGACGAAGATGATAATGCTGATGCATCCGTGTTGTTATCGTTGAGATCCGTTCTCGACAGTGCTTTAGCGCGTTGGCTACGCTTGCCATTCGCAATCCTAGTTGTTACACCATTCGATACGCTGCTCGATCCACGCATGGCTGTGTTTTATTTCGAAATCCGAGTAACTGCTAGACGAATGTACATGTCAGGTGTGTTTTGCGTGTTGTGCTGGGTTTTGCCGCACGCCGGCCCCTCAGTAGCTCCACGATTTTCAATTAAACAGAACGCTCTTAACACGTGTGTGGTCTCACTGAACGATATCAAGACAGCAAACAATTTATGATTTTTTTTCCGGGTGGTACATTATAGTGATACAGTCACTGTACTGACATATCTGTTATCCTGCTTATCGCAAAATCAATAAGCCCATTCATTTCCTTTTCCATATCATCAGCCAACGCCGGGTGTGAGTGCCCTGTGTTAACATAAAGGTATACCCGCGTTTCGTAAACCAATGAAGAGGAAATAATGGCCTTCAACGAATTGAAGTCACCACGCGACGGTTACAGTACATGTACGTTCATTATTAAAACGCACTGAACATTAACCGTGTTTATTATGATTTCGGTGCCTTTATACCGACTTATTATATGAGAAAATGTAGTCTAACCACAAAGCAAGAACCCCAGCAAAGTGCAAAAATGAAAAAGAAACACCTTATTTTTGATTGCCTCGTGTCATCACGTGATACCAATTTGAAAGATAAAGGGCATCGCGCATGACGTTCAGTACCAAAGGGTAGTTAGTCGAACAGGGGTAGGGTTCGATTCAAAGTGCAATGTCAAACAAGGTGACCGTTTTAGCCGATTTTCGGCTAACTTTGACAGAACTCTTGTTAAAAAACAAGTTTGACAGAAAATTTGACAGAATGGTTTTTTTTTTGCAGATTTCTGGCAGAATTCTGTAAAAATGGTTATTTGACAGACAACAGCAAATTCGAACAAAAAAGTGTACATTTGTTTAAAAAAGCTTCAATCCTTTCAAACAAACCCCTGCATAATGGGACAGGTTGGCTGGTCTAGGTGCTAAGGTTCACTGGGAAACTTCGTCGTGGCCAGATCCGCGTTTTGCCCAAAATTTACCAATAATTTCACAACATCTTTATGTGACTAGATTGTTTATTATGTAATTTGAATCTTAATTAAGGCAATACTACCAATCTGCATGTGGTTTTAAGTGTTTATAGTGTATTTCGAGTAATTCTGGGGAATTTGGCAGATTCTTGATAAATCTGACAGATTTTTGATGTGCATTTAGCAGAATTTGGCTCTGACCTTACGGTCACCCTGATGTCAAAACTGACTCATCAAACCATGCATTAATAATATGCGGACTCGTGAGAGGGCTGTGCGTGGTGTTGAGGACCGGCATACTGAATCATATTCCGTTCATTTGGTTAATTTTTGACAGGCTAACTAAGCATGGTGGAAGAAAATCACAACTTTACTCAACCATGACTCAACTCGCTTAATTGTATTCTAATTGTATTCTGCCTCAATTTAAGGGTGCTCCAACATCTAGGAAATGCTCCAACCAGGACTACTCAGATTCGAACTTGCACAGGAGTGTTATACAAAAACGGGTCTGAGTAATAAAGGACCCTTCTTGGGAATATTGTCTGAAAATAGCAAAAGTTATATTAGAGGTATTTATTATACCGAAGAATTGAAGAATGTACAGCTCCCCCCCCCCCGTAAATTTTCGGGAAATTGGATTTAAGTCTACCGATGAGGAGAAATGTCGCCCTCTATTGGCGGGCATTTAAACATATCATTGCATGTCATGCCTGTCGCGCGCTTTATCATGCAGCATGCAGAAGCAGGTTTGCCAAAGCCAGAGTCGCAGTCAATGACATTGGAAACCTAGTTTACCTAGGTACGGTACCGAAATATTTATTATGTTAGTAAAAATAATTGTGGGGTGAAATTGAAATATTGTGGCATCGTGTTTGACACAGTCTTGCAGGCTCCCAGCTATAGGCATCATGATGGCCAGACTAATTACTACAGCGCTTCAAACTTCAAAGTACTTCGGGACGGAAAAAGTGTTGGGCCTAATCCGGTTCGTTAGTGAAAACGTCATACACGCGCGCACCACTGATTACTAGAGTCTATTGGCTACAAACGCTCGAGCTGCGTTAACTTCCGGTTCCAATCATGCAGAAAGTGCTGGAGGTGACGTCACACTAACGAACCGGATAGTCCGTGGGACGAGAGGCCGAAATGGCTTTAGTTTTCGAGATACGCGATCTGGTCCGCCGAATTTTATAAAACTTTCCAGACAAGTAGATTATGATGTGCCATATCTAAAAAGCTTTGTTCCCCGATCCACAGTTTGTTTGGGAATAAGAAAATCTGGGATAAACGGACCGAAAATTCTGCATAAGAAAAGACATAAGAAACAGCACCCTCTATTGACACAGTCAGAAACCTTTTCGCACGCAATAAGAGCTCGCCACATAATACTTCTGTCAAGTTTGATATTGCATATTCTACGCTGTTAAAAATGCACGAAAATAGCGTTCCGTTTTCCTGCAGCAAAATTTCCGGAAAAGCTTTTTTCATTCCGTAAAATAAACAGACCCTTAACATGAGTTTGGACATGTGTACACGGTTGCGGGTGAAATAACAATATGTACTTAGATGTACTATATTATGTGTAGGTGTTTCGGCCGATGTGGTTGATTGTAATCACGCTAATTAGCATAATTAATATTTGCATGTACGGAAAGTCCGTAAAATTACGCCGAAAATACGGAATATTTCACTTTACGGAGTCCGTAATTTTACGGGCATTTTTAACAGTGTACATTTCTGTTATTATCTCACCAGGATGCCAAAACCTTTTCATTGCAGTTTGTCCAACTTGAAATGATCAAGTTGTAAGATCAAATGTTATGTATTAGCTACTGATTGATATAGTTAAACCGTACCCCAGCTGAGAATCTCAGGGTAACAACATCTTTCAGCTCTGCTCCCACATTTTTTTTTGGAGGGGTGCCGGGGGGAGATTTGTCGAAAAGACAATGGGCCATAAATGAAGTTTTTTAACAGACTTTCCCCCTTTTTCAATAGCAGTGACGCAGAATTTTAAAAAGGGATTATATGTATACACGTATCAGATAATTAGTTGAAGCGTCTTACCTCAAAACCACTCCAAATGAAATCTCAACTTCTCATACATATACTTAGGTTGACTTTATTTTTTAGTACACTTTTACCACACAAAAAAAGATTCATAAAAATAAAGACGGTAATAACTGCACGGTGTTGTATTTTTTTTTTATATTCCAGGCACAATGTGGCTTTTTAAGTTATCACCAAACGAAATACAAAAAGTGTTTTTTTTTTAATATAATATATTTTTTTTGTGGGGAGGGGGGATTTTAACCTACACATTGTTTACCCACACAAGAAGAATGTTATTTAGATGACATGAGTTTGTTCAATCTATACTGAATGAGCATAACTCGTTTATTTTCAGCTGACAAAACGAGCTATATGAGCACCTGTATACATCACAGACCGATAACATAATTATTGTATATAACATGTCAAAAGTATCATCCAATTGAAGGACCCCATTTCTGTTGGCAAACTTAAATGAATTTATATTCCCCCTATTTTGAAATTTGAGTTGCATTACAACTGCAACTATTTTGTTTCAGCTGCAACCGTCTAACCGTTTTTACTATTTCGAATATTGTTTTAAGAACAAATTCATGTTTTGTTGTTGCTCCATCCATTCCGTGAAAACAAACCCCAACGGCCCACCCGCTTCCCTTTTTTTGAGGCTGCATCAAATTTGTATTCCTGTTTATTTTTTAATTTCAGGCATAACTTTTTAAAAAGATGTTTCAGAAGTTCAGATGCTCCACCAAATGCCACGCACTCCTGTTGAAAACATGTTACCCTGAGAAAAGAGTTCACAAACTGATTCTGATCTGGGCTTTAATCGATGTTTATTTAGCTAATACATTAAATTCGATCTTAAACTTAAAACTTGATCATTTAACCATTTTGGACAAAACTGTGACGAAGGTATTTTTAGCATACCGATGAAAAATAACAAAAATATAGAACATAATGAAAGAAGTATCATCTGTCAAGCACTCATTGGCCGAGTTCGGGCGGGTCTTGTTCTTGACACGGGTATGTCATTCTTGCAAACCCCGACAGGTAGGTGGTGTGAGATCCTGTTCCGAGTGCAGTTTTCGTGGGTCGTTCTTCCCGCCGTGCGAGCGAGAGAACAATCAAAATGCTCACCTCAACAGACTGCCCGAACGCGTGCAAAAAGGTTTCTGACTATATCAATAGAGGGCGCTGTTTCTTATTTTTTTTTCTCATGTAGAATTTTCGGCGTTTTTATCCCAGATTTTCTCATTCCCAAACAAACTGCGGATCGGGGAACAAAGTTTTTTTTCGATATGGCACACCATAATCTACATGTTTGTGAAGTTTTATAAAATTCAGCGAACCAGACCGCGTGACGAGCGAAAAAAGGCCTCGTCCCACGAATGTTTTGTAACAGTGTATACTTTAGGCCAAACAAAAAAAGTCTCCGGTTTCTGGTATGCGCGCGCGTCGCCGTAGCCATGCGCGTCGGCAAAATTAAAAAGTTGTTTTTTCAATGAAAGATGATGTCTCAAAACCGCCAAACTCACTGCTTTGACTTGAATCCTGCTGCTGCACAATTTTAACGTGTTTTTAGATGGGGTTATGATCGAGAATAAGCTTTATGTGGCCTCTCTGGACTCCCATATATTTGCACTAAGTCTAGTCGGGCACCAGTTGCAGTCATCAGCCTACATTTTGAGGCAAAAAAATCAGGTAAAAAAAAAAAGCCGCGTCGCCGCACCACTTTTTGGGCCAGCTCCATACCAGAAACCGGAGACTTATTTTTTTTTGGCCTATAGGTTTTCCCGGCCAATTTCCTAAAATGTTCATTCACTTCTGAAAATCGGTCATTCATTTTCGTCTGAATTTGAATGCACGTCTTTAATCCCATTTCAATTCAACGAAAGTTCAATCGTTTTCATTGTTCGTGCATTCGGTTTTGAGAAACAGACGGCCAATTACGTTACCTGTGCATTCATTTACGTGAGCATACAATGGGTCGTATGTATAAAAACTAGTAAATGCTAGGAAGTTTAAGCAAAAAGTAAAAGCATTTACTTTGGAGCACAAGCATTAAGGAAAAGCAAATGCTTGATTTCGTATGAATAAAAGTTTTCTTTTACTGTTCAGCATTTACTAAAAAATAGGCAGCAAATGCTTCTTACTGTTGGATTGTTTTCATGGACGAATGATTGCCAACAATAGGGTTCCTCTTGTGTGTACGAACTTCCGCACACACACAGGGTTTACACGTGGTGTAATAGTCCAAATCAAGGCGATGCATACATACATGTAGTAGTACATACATTTTGATCCTCAAATCCAGCAAAAATGACGACACTTTTCGGCAGTTGAAGAATACAAAAGGTATACTTCCATCATTCATGAAAATTGTAAAGGTGAACAGTGTCATGTAGACGTCACAATTGCATAAAAATCACAGACGTGTTAAAGTGGGTAAAATTACACCAACATTCGATACACAAAGAGTTTTGTTTATTGAAATATTAAAAAAGATAATAGTTTGCAAAGATTGGTGACCTAATAAACTAAACAAATAATTTCATTTTGTTCAGTCCCCAGGGTGCCGTTGGATAAAAATTTATCCTTAATCATTCTGTGCCGCACTGATTTTTACGCTAACAATTCTCATATCGTGAACAAGATGCGTAATTATCGTTTCTAATTCTAGTAATAAATACATAATAAAACATATTTAAATTGCGCATAAATGTTAGTCAAAATACAGTGTATGGTATTATATGTAGTTTATTAACGTTTTTTTGTCAATTTTCGGGCGATTAATATTAATAAATGCAGCAGTTTTGCGCAGAAGTATTTGCTTCATATTTTCAAGGTTGCCCCAACCCAGCCTAAAAAAATGACCAGTAATTGCTTGAAATCTGAAGCATTTACTCCTTTTTATTCATACGAAATGAAGTAAACACTTCTAGTCTTGCGAAAGCTAGAAAGTAAAAAGTAAATAATTTTAGCTTTCAGCAAATGCTTTCCAGTAAAAGCATTTGCTTCATTTTTATTCATACAAATGCAAGTAAATGCTTAAAAATGGGTAGTAAAAGCAAATGCTAGTTTTTATACATACGACCCCTTTTTGCGCATTCCGAGTTCTGGAATACAATTTCGTGAATGTGCAATATAAAGTCCGTTTTTCTCATTCAAACTTAGCAGATTGCATCACATAACATTAAACTAAAAGTGAAATAAAATGACTAATTTTTGAAATCGCCCTCTAAAAGCGAAAAGGAAGTCTTGTAAACGAATCTAAATGAGCATAAACGAAATGTGCTGCTCAATCACTTATGATTGAATGGAAATGAAATCGAATGCTCTGATATCGAAAATGCATGAAACGCGTGTTCAGAGCGATTCTCAAATTCAGACGAAATTGAATGACCGATTTTCGGAAGTGAATGAACATTTTAGGAAATTGGCTGGGAAAATCTATATATACCATGAACAGAGCCCCCTAACGTTATCTGGTGTGTCCAGCCTCCCCCTTTCGCCCCCGAATTTCCACAAGCGGGATTTGGGGTCATATCCACCCCCAATCTTCGACACGGATGTACCCCATGGCCCACGGATGACCAAACACTAAATACTGAATTTACATGTTAACTATAAACTTCACCCCCCCCCCCCCAAAAAAAAGGAGAAAATGCAACTGACTTCCCTTTTTGACTCCATGCAATTACAACGAAAATCACGAAAACACAAATTCAATGGAAAGCCTTGTCCCGAGATATAGGCCTAATTAAAGAGACAATTTTATTAACATTGATTTCGGCAATAATATCAAGTTTGACTGACACAACTGTAACATAATTATTATTTTATATTTTAAAACAACAGAAAACACACTTAAAACGAACACGTGTGAATATTTTTAATCACAATCGATTTAGAGAAAAGTGCAGCACTCAGAGCAAACTGCAACACTTGGTATATTAAATAATATTCCCTCAGAAGGACCATCAAAATACATGTATTAGCGCATATAGCCAGCACTTCTCCAATTCATTAATTGTTTAGTCTTTGCAATTTGCAATCTTTCTCCTTTTTTACACAAATTTTCATAATTCAAAAAGTATATTTGCAATGTGTGTTTCTATCACAAAAAAATTCGGTCTTGTGTTTCCATCACACATCTCAAAAAAATAAATCCTACTATTCAGGCCACCTTGGTAACATGCACTGCGTTTATATATAAACATGTATGTTTACCATAAACACCTGCGTGTTACTAAGGTAGTGTGAATAGGCCTATTAAAGTTTACACAAGTTCAACCCTGCACCCGTCCTTTTTTTCTCGTAACCATAACTGTAAACTATTTCACAAAATTGTTTGTCTGGAGTTTCAGAATCTTTAATAGCCTATACAACATTTATTTTTAGCTGCACCAGCCGGATCGTGAATCAAGCGCTGTCAAACCAAAAGGACACGAGTCATTGGCATTATTGTTAAACCTAAACTGTGAGGGGAATTTCAGGCGACGACTTTCTTTGATCTCATTTGCAATTGGTAAGTCCAAAAAAAGTCTCCGGTTTCTGGTATGCGCGCGCGTCGCTGTAGCCATGCGCGTCGGCAAAATGAAAAAGGTTTTTTTTCAATGAAAGATGATGTCTCAAAACCGCCAAACTCACTGGTTTGACTGGAATCCTGCTGCTGCACATTTTTAACGTGTTTTTAGATGAGTTATGGTCGAGAATAAGCTTGATGTGGCCTCTCTGGACCCCTAATCCCATATAGGCCTATTTGTACTAAGTTTATTCGGGCACCATTTGCAGTCATCAGCCGACATTTGAAGCAAAAAAGTCGGGTTAAAAAAAAAAAAGCCGCGTCGCCGCACCACTTTTTGGGCAAGCTCCATACCAGAAACCGGAGACTTTTTTTTTGACCTTAGGACCAAAAACACACTTTTATGTTTCGGGACTTATAGTTGGCAATGATACCAGCAGGAAAAGTCACTTTATGTATATTGTACTTGAACTGAAATAGTCCGCTAAGATACCATTTTGAATATCAGCTGGCTTATTTTGTAGAAAGAGGCATGAGAGGGCAATATGGCATGGGGCAAAACTTCCACAGGCAGACTGGCCTGCACTGCTGTGACTCGATATAGCCTTGGTCAAGGTGTTCGTCATTTTCCGTCCGTACGGTATTCGGCGGCATATCACCGCGCGCGTACAGCGCGAACAGCGATCTCATGCGGCCACTATTTATATAATGCAAATCGGATCCAAATGATTTGCATAAAAATTATAATCATCAATAGTTAGCTGTTTTTTGTGTTTTTTTTTTTTTTTACATACAATACATGGCGAGGATATGCCGCCGAATACCGTACGGACGGATAATGACCAACGCCTTGCCCAAGGCTATGACTCATTTCTCTCAGTATATATTTTAACCTTTAACAATACTTCGACCTTCGGCTCCATTGCAACATTGTTCACCTAGAAACAAAATCTGGGCTGTTTGTTTACCTGGATGAATTGAAAATCAGAATAGAACCCGGATCGAGGGTTCGGAGAACGAGGCTGATGGGGACCGAAAATGCCGGATATTCGTAACCATAATTATTACACCCCCTGAATGCTCGCTTTGTCCCCAAAATCCTTAGGATTAGGATTAGGGCTAGGGTTAGGGTTATAAGGTAGGGATTTCGGGGAACGAAACGTCGGTATTGGGGAACATAGGTATGCACCCCTTTGTCCCGTCCCATCCCCCAGGATTCCTGGGAAATGATACGGTCCCTGGGTGTATCACATACCGGATGAGAAACTGTTATCAGAATTTACTGTAATTCATTTACGCTTACAAAATACACCCGGAACTTGCTGAACAAGGAAAATAAGGCAGTTTCTGAAGAAAAAAGAGAAAAAAGAGACGGGGAAACTCACTTCAATCAGGAATTGGATAGTTTGTCCTCGGTTTTCTCCTCAAACGTAATTCCTTCTTGTGATGGAAAAAGTTGGTCTCGGAATTAGGTGTTAATCATCCAATGTGGTATTGTTGTTCCCCCATAAACGTCATATCAGGATCATTTGCATTTAAACCAAAATAAACCTATCGAATTATTATAACCGCTATTAAAAACAGGTATTTAAAAAAATCTAATTCTCTTCCAAAATACTGATCAAAATCACAAAAACCTAAACTTAATCTAACTAAAAACTGCTCTTGGCTTCAAACGTCATGTTAGAATTGACTGTCATTTGCAAGAGTCAATTTTGAACGGTTCTTGTATGGAGGTTTCTTAAACTGCACTTGTGCCGCAGCAGCTCTCCTTCCGCAGCACTTTATGGTAAGGCCTATGACTCGGGAGCTATTAAAATATGCGAAATCACCCAAGCGTTATTTATTTCGCTTCTAGCAATACGATCATGACAACTTAAGTGTAGGCCCAAAGTTATTCACTGTAGTAACACTTCAATTCTGCCATCAATCACAGATGAAGTTTTCTTTCTCATGCCCAAAACTAGCCCCATAATAAAATGCAGCTCAAATACTGCTCTAAACTCCCTCTACGTTGAATTTAGTTTTTGACAGAGTCCTTAGCCTTTAATTTTCATGCGAAATTTGCAGTGAGTTCGTCCAAAAATGAGTGCAGTATTTGTCTCGGGGTCACAGGTCATATATATGTGACCTTTGTTTATCCCAGGTAAATTAGGATACGAAGAAGTGTGACAGGGCCCTTAGTGCGAATGTCGTGTGTACCGTGTCTGAACTACGGCCAGTCCACATACACGAAGAACACGCGACTTAAATGCGAACAACGCGAATGTTCTTCTGATCGCTCCTCCTGGGAACTATGGGCCTCTTGCACACCTTCCATCTCCCCTGGCAGGGGGTTTGTCTTCGTCTTCTTGGTCAATCCGACACCTCGGCCACGACTCTTTCCTCCCTTGGGCGGCATGTTGCTGTCTTGAGTTGAAGTCAAATGAAGTAAATAAACCACCCACTGTTTAACCTATGAGGCTATAGTATGGGCCTACATAGCCTGCTTGCCTACAATACAGAATTCACACAGGGTAGCAAATGCGCGAAATAGTCGTGCGCTTTATACAGGTCAAACGTGGTGTGGATTTGCCGCCAAACGTGCACCAAACGTTCGTGAGAATGTCTCAAGAAATACACAAAAAGTTTGCGGAAAGGTCGATAAATAATCGGGCGAACTTTGCTTCCGAGCGCGAGACATTCTCCAAATTGCCGGGGTCTGTTTGGGGATTTACGAAGAGTTTGCGAACATCGCGCACGTCTTGAGTATGTCCTGCGCATAATTATGACGAAGCTTTTAAGACATTTTTAAGAACAAATCACGAGCAAAACACGACCCGGGATGCTGGAAACGTTCGCAAGAAATTTCAATTTTTTTTGAAACTCCCGCCGAACTAAAACGACGCCCACGAATAATTGTTCGCATTAAATCGCGTGTTCTTCGTGTATGTGGACTGGCCGTAGTTCAGTCACGTTACACACGACATTCGCACATACGTTGTGAGAACTTCGCACAAACTGCGCAAGAATGGTTTACGACTCCATTGTCGGGAGACATTCGGAGAAAAACTTTTCCAAATGTTGGACTTTGCCATTTTTTCGACATTCGCATCCTTCGCAAATCGTTCGCGTGCCCCGTGAAAACCGACCTTTAGGAGGTGCGTGAAAATTGCCACGCCTTTTGAACGATTGTTCTTCCTCAAACTCAAAACGCGTGGCCCGTCGGATCACCGTCCGTTTTTCACCGATAGTATACATTTTAAAATATTTGCCGGGGGGGGGGGGGGGGGGGACGTGCGCCCCCTGCGCCCCCCGCTGGATCCGCCAATGACACAGCCTTTCCAGTTTATGTGTGTTTTGGGGGGGAAAACAGAACTGTACGGAAGCCCGTTCGTGCCAGATTTTAAAAGTAAAAAATATTTCATTGCGAAATAACGCAATAGTTTTGCAAAATAACGCAATAGTTTTGCGAAATAACGCAATAGTTTTGCGAAATAACTCAATAGTTTTGCGAAATAACGCAATACTATTGCGAAATAAGGAAAAAGTATTGCGAAATAACGCCATTAATGTATTGCGAAATAACGCAATAGTATTGCGAAATAACGCAATAGTATTGCAAAATAACGCAATAGTTTTGCGAAATAACGCAAAACTTTTGCGAAATAACGCAATTCTATTGCGAAATAACGCAATACTATTGCGAAATAACGCAATAAATGCATTGCGAAATAACGCAACACTGTCCTGTACAAACTTCACCCCGGATGTTCAGTTTGGCCGTTATTTGTCCATTTTGATGAAATGTTCTTGAAGTTCCTGTCCATCATTGCGTTTGTATCCGTTGTGCTCTTGTCGTGGCACGGTTTTGCTTGAAAGGGGCGGGGTGCTGAAAACCAGAAGGCCTTTGTTTGATCTTTTCAGAAAACGTTGCCATAATAGACATTTCTGTGACATTTTTGCCCGGGGGGGGGGGGCAACAAGTTTTAAGGGCTTTATTATCTTTTCACACCCCCCCCCCTATTGAATCATGTGCGTTTTGATTTTTTTAAAACACAACTGACTCAAAATTGCCGCCAAGCACGAACGCGTGCTGAGAACTGAATGATTCCCTCGCAACTACAAGTACTGCGTTTCACCCATGCACCTGAAGGAAACAAACTTTAGAATGTTAATAATCACTTGAATTTAATGGTGCATCCACAGCGCATTCGTATTGTAACAATGGAGGGGAAACTGTACTGATATAATGAAACGTTTTGAGGAATGGTTGTTTGGGTTGGGGGATGCATCAATAAAACGCTCAATATTCCACCACGCTGAAGAAAACTAATATATTTAAACGAATGATTATTACTAAATCTAAAAATAAATGTGGCCTGACGTTGCGAACTTAGCAAGTTCTTCTTCAGAGGCTAAAACAGAAATGACAGAGGCACATACATTAACATGGGGGTGCACACAAACATGCAGGGCTGAAAGAAGAAACACAAAAGGAGGATTAGGTGGGAAAGGTGTGGAAAGATGCAGGGGAGGGTGGATGAGAGAACAAAGGAACAAAGGGAGATGGCAAACCACAAGGGGTCTGGTGTAAACAGGGGAGGGACCAGAAAGGGGAAGGATCAAAGGTCACAGGGAGTGGGAACGGACAGAAGAGTGTGAGAGTGATGATGATGGGGGAACAGTATGGAGGTGGAAAGGGATGAAAGATGGGGGAAGATGGGTAAACACAAACAAGGAAGACCAGGTGGATTATCTGTAACAGAAGACAATGGAGGAAGAAAAGGATTAATCATTCCCAAGTTGGATGTTGAGACCATGTGGTTGAATAGTTCGAAGACGATTCATCCACACTTTCTCTCTGCTGAGGCGAACTGAGTCCTTGCGATGGCCAAGAGATTCAATGCCCTGCAAAATCATATCAGAAATGGAGTGGTTAGGCAGGTTGAAGTGATGACCAACAGGGGTGTCTAGTTTCTTGGTGTTGACCGTTGACCGGTGGGCATAGAAACGCTTCTTGAGCGTATTCTTAGTCTCACCTACATACTGCACTCCACAGACCCTGCAAGAAATGAGATATATGACATTAGAGGTGTTACAAGTGATGTTACCAATGGTTCTGTGGGTAGTGACAGAAGAGTGGCCAGAAAAGGAGTCAGACTCCTGGATATGAATCTGGCAGACAACACATCTGGAACTGCACTTGAAAGTTCCAAGCTGGGTGGGAGGGGATGCATCTAAGGATGGGACTTCAGCTCGAACAATCAGGTCCCGTAGATTTCGAGGACGCCTGTAAGCCAATGTGGGGCCGTTGGGGATGGCGCGGGCAAGGCGATCTGAAGTATGGAGGATATGATGATTGTCATTAGTGATTTTGCGAAGGGGAGGGAGATTGGGGTGAAACGTGGTAACCAAGGGAATCATGGGTTTGGCCATGGCATCAGGGGCCTTTCCCGTGAGAGCTAGATTTCTGGGGATAGCTTTAGCTCTGGCAATGGCACGATGAACTTGGCGAGAGCTGTGACCCCTGGCCACCAAGTTGTTCCTCAGTATCTGTGTATGGCGGGAGAAATCGGAATCATTAGAACAAATTCTTCTGAGTCTGAGTGCCTGGCTAAACGCTATGCCAGTTTTGCAGTGCCTGGGGTGACAGCTGGAGGAGTGGAGGTACTGGTGGGTGTCTGTGGGTTTGGAATACAGGTCAGTGGTTAGTGAGTTGCCTTGCTTGCGGACGGTGACATCCAGAAAGTGGGTTTGGTGAGCCGAGAACTCCGACGTGAATTTGATGGTTCTGTGGAAGGAATTGATGTGGTTAGTGAAGGTCAAGAGACTGTCCTCATCACTGGTCCAGATGAAAAAAACATCATCAATATATCTCCACCAGATCCAAGGGCGACATGGGGCCGAGGCAAGCATGCGTTCTTCGAGGTCACCCATGAAGAGGCAAGCCATGGAAGGGGCCATGCGAGTGCCCATTGCAGTGCCGTGTACCTGTAGATAGTGTTCACCAAAGAAGGAAAAATTGTTCTTCGTGATTATTACATAAGAATGATTTTCCAACTTTAAAATGTTTTTCCCGTGTCGGACCCTGTTAAATTTGGAACCATTTTAAAATTTGGTCCGACAAGTTGTTTGTCCCATTCCCACGGTGTGTGGTTGGGATGCTTAGTAAGCGGGCCTCCTCCGCGCTGACCACGTCCTGTTCAGAAGGACATCTTAGATATTGCGTCACTCCACGAATCTAAGTTTTTCCTTCCAAGGTTCACAGCTTTCATTGTTTCAATTCAAGGAAGTTCGATCACGCTGACCATTGAGTCATAAAAGGAGGACCAGATTGGTCAATCCCAAACTGGACACGTTCCCTCAAGAATGTTAGCCCACTACTCCTTTCCTGATTGGCTTTTCCGAAGATGATATCATTATTTTAGCTTTTTGACCAATTGGAAAGTTTTCCCAAACCTGTCCGAGCGCGTGATCAGTAGGGGTTTTTAAACCCTTGCTCCACCTCAATTCTTCAGAAGCGAAGAAGACCTCGATGCGAGAATATCTTAGAGTGCTACCCTTTGCGCTTTTGATAAGTTAGCCTAGGAACGAGTGCGGACTTCCCTAAGTCATTTTCTCGTGAGAGACGTTCCTAACTCTTTCCCTCGCATCATTTGCAAACGTGCTCTGTTGATACAGGTAAGCCGATGTTTTTCTTATTTCTGTATAATCCACTTGTATATAATTTTTGATGATTGTGATAGCATAAGAATTGTCCCGCCTATGGATAATTTCGAGACAGCTTCACATCCAGCATGAGTTGTAGCCATTAATAATATGATTGCCAAATTTTGATTCACTATGTATGCTGTATCTCTATTGTAGTGTAGATATTTGCTCTATAATCCTTTTATTCACGTTCCAATTCTTATCGTTACCGTTATACGATGTGGGTTTTTATCACTGAATTGATCGTAAGTTTCTGACCAACTTTCATGCGACCCGAATCCTTGCCTGATTTCAGAATAACTGCCTCGCCAGGTCAGTTAGATAGTTGTATATAACTTGCACATGATAATTCTGCATTTTAGCTTCAAGTGTTATTCGTGTTTTCTATATTCCTTGTAATCTTATGTTGAAGTATTTCAGTTCATGATTTTAAGCAAACTCTTGATGAGGCCGTTTATTGCCATCCCTCATTCATTGTGTCCCATTGATTCTGTTCTGATCTTTACCACCTGTGCTATTTCTTGCTAGTCTGTTACCACGGACACGGGAATGAGTGTCTTGTGTAATTGTACCCCTTAGGTGACCTTGAGTAGGGTCAGTACCCACACTTACACCGTCTTTTTGGCTAAAGCATTGAATGCATGTCCAAGTGATCATGAGCAGTTGTGAAACTTTTATTTTCTCTGTGTGCACACATGTACAAAATACGTGCGTGTAAGTCCCATTCGTTCTAGGATTTGCTTTTGAGTCCCGTTACATTATATTTGTCGTTAGTTCGAGATGATCACTGGTTTAAGGTTTTTTACGCATTTCATTCAATTAAGTTAGTGTGTCTTACCACCGGTTGTGGTTGAGAATATGAGCAATCCTTTGCCCCACACGACCAATCTCATGTGTCAAGCATGCACATTTACAAAACACTTCCTTGCTCCGATTCTTGTTTCTGACCTAGAATACTGTTCTGGGTGAACACCACCAAACTTTCAGTTTTATTAGTTGTTAGAGTATTTTGGCTTACTTTATACTATTTGTAATCTCAGTTTTTAATGTTTTTTTTTTGTAGTTAGTAATTTAATACAAAGTTGGTTCTTAATGAGAAGCGAAGAAGACCTCGATGCGAGAATATCTTAGAGTGCTACCCTTTGCGCTTTTGATAAGTTAGCCTAGGAACGAGTGCGGACTTCCCTAAGTCATTTTCTCGTGAGAGACGTTCCTAACTCTTTCCCTCGCATCATTTGCAAACGTGCTCTGTTGATACAGAACACGGAGTCCCCAGGTCACGCTTTGAGGAGTCGACCCGGTTCGATTCTTCGCCCGGCCTGTTCCTGCTTCTCACCACCACCCCTGTCCGTCTGGACCACCGTTCGCTGGACTTCGCCTGGACGCTGCTGCTCTACCTGGACCCCATCCGAGTACGACACCGCATCGGCAAATCAAGACGAGTTTCGCGACGCTTTGGACCCAGCTAAGATCTTATAATTATACATATTGTATAATACCCATTGCTGCATTTGTATTTTATTGATGTATTCATTGATGTTTGTTATTCTTTGTGTTGATGTTTCAGTGGTTTGACTTCATTGCACTTGTTGTATTATTCATTGCTGAACCTATGCATACTGTTGATTTTTGACTTTCACAAAATTTGAGTTTGTTGACCTTGAATACTTTGCAAAATTCTTTTTCTTTTGATTCAGATGATCTGAGATTTTGCCTATTGTTTTCACATCCTTTGATATTTTTTGGGTCTTTCCAATTAACTTTTGTTGCATTGTTGTTCGAATCGTTACACCACTGAAAAGTCACACGTATGATATTCCGGATTTTTGTCTATTCTCTTATAATTGATTCTTGATTAATCACTGTTGACATTGACGATGTATGATGTGTTGATGAAATAATAACAGATTGAATTCATAGAGGAAAGGACCAACTTTAATTTCTGCTATCTGTGTGATTTTTATTCTGAGCAAAGTTCCGTCATTTTAACAACGAACCGACATAGGTCCTCAGACAATGCTTGAGATAAACCTGTGACACCCGCAATAACCCCCTCCCAAAATTACATAACCGGTCCATTCAATTTTAACTGATAAAAGGATGCCTTGCATCAAGAATCACTTAAGCCGTATACTGATATGAATTAGAAAGTGTTTTTTTTTAGCTTGTTAAAGAACTGAACGAATTTTTAAAAGTTTTTAAAAAAGAACTGTACTTTTAAGTCTCCATTTGTTCTTAAAGCTAAAACGTGTTTTTATGGGGGTCGTTAGGCAGTGGTGGGTTATGGGGATGGTTGGGATGATTGACCATCATTTTCCGTCAATTGGGTAGAAAATCCCAATGTTCCCAAGGACTCGTGAAATAACAATCTCGTTATACAATCTCTAGTCACTGCTTTAGGTCTTTGGTCCTATTTATTACTTGTCCTCCGCTAATACAAATCCAGGATCCGCCATGCAGGGTGGGTTTTATACACCATAAAAACTTTATCTTTCAGAAAATATGACGTGAGAATTTGCCTATAAGTAGGCCTAAAGTAGGCGAAGTAGGCCTATAGGTTCAACCATTCGGACTCATGCATTTTTTCTCAAAAGACATTGGGTTTATGTAAGCCTAACAAAAACTATTGCGTTATTTCGCAAAACTATTGCGTTATTTCGCAAAACTATTGCGTTATTTCGCAATAAGTATGGCGTTATTTCGCAATAAGTATTGCGTTATTTCGCAATAACTATTGCACTATTTCGCTATAAGTATTGCGTTTTTTTGCAATACTATTGCGTTATTTCGCAATATTATTGCGTTATTTCGCAATAGTATTGCGTTATTTCGCAAAACTATTGCGTTATTTCGCAATAAATATATTTTTTCACTTTTAAAATCTGGCACGAACGGGCTTCCGTAGAACTGTGACTATAAGTGGTTTCCTGCTGCCGTTTAGCTAGTCTATGTAATAGACCACGGCGACTGCCGTGGTCTATTATGCGCGAACAGATTTGGTGATTAATTAGGCAAGACCCCGCCTCTTGACTTCCTAGATTTTGACCAATCAGCAGGCGCTTTCTATAGGTCTATTGGGTCTTCGGTCATTCACCTGTTGCGCGTCATATACATGGATTTAAAAAAAAAATGTCACGGCGCGCGGCGCTCGGTACAAATGTGCTCCCGGCTGTTGTTGTATTACAAAACGCTGCATTCGAATTGACCAATCACAGCGTTAGTCCTGATTTTGGGATAAAGTGACGTCACGATTTACGATTTAGTAAAGTCAACACCGATTGGCTGGCGCGCGGCTTGCATAAATCTGCATGCTTTGACATATCAGACATTAGACAGTAGATGGCTCCGTGGATAACGGGTGGTACTCAGACTACCGTTTAGCCAGCAAACACTGCACTGCGTTTTGAATCAACAGAGAACACCGAACAACCTTGCAACATGGGGTGCTGTTTTAGAAAACGGCAGGGTGAGAGACATGGTCATTATATTCTTTCCTTTCAATTTAAAATCAATGAAGATTTAAAATAGCCAAGTATCGTATCGCCCATGACGTGGTGGTTTTACAGACGATGTAGTGTTGAGTTTAATAGTTTAGTGGAATTTTAAAAATATTGTTCGAGATTGTGAAATAGAAACATTGTGGCAAACCTTCGTTTGTTTCGCTGTTTTTGTGTGACAAGTTTTCGAGAATGCTTCAGTCTTGATTTCAATTATTAAAATCTCATTGTATTTGCATGCTTGTGTGTAATCTGTAATACTTACCAATCTCAATAGAGCATGGCATTCCATGGACAGCTATACAAATTGGTTCTTTTAGTAAAACGTGCATAACTTCTGATGGCATGGACCAATTTCAGTCATTCTGATTTTAGATGACTGGACGAATATATAAAATTATGCTCTTTTCAGATACACCTAATTGTTGTGTAAATTGGATTGCTTTTTAAGATAAACAAATCATTATTGGACGCACCCTGTATAAACATTGTGACAAACCTTTGCTTGTTTTGCTTTTTTATTAACAAGTTTTTGAGAAATGTTTCACACCAGAAGGCAAAATGTTTAAGGGGATTGTGGTCAGTAGCTATACCTGGTTGTAGAAAAAAAAATATATCACCCACTACAGGGTGAGTCAAAAAGAAAGTGACCAATACTCAGTTTATCCAAAAAAGTGTCTGCCGTAATATTTTTGTAAATTTAGTTAGGGCCTACTCCTTATCCTTGGCCTCAACCCTTATGAGTTTCATTAAATTCCCTTCACGCTTCACTGCACGATTGTTAATTGATCACAACAACAATTTTTGGTCACTGTGACCAAATTCCTTGCCGTAATCAATTTCAGTGCTGTGTTATGTAAGCTGAGTAAAACCCTTCATGTTGTTAAAAAGGGCTGTGGTTGGGATTGGATTCATTTGCTTGGCTATCATGGCAATGAATGCTCAAGGATTAGTGATTCCAATTTCAAACCACATCAGCCTTTTTTCCACAACAAGAAGGATTTTACACAGCTTACATAACACAGAACTGAAAATGATTGAGGCAAGAGAAAAAAAACCCATATTTTATATGGCTAGCAGCTCCTTTTCATACTTTAAACATATATTAGTGACTGGAAAAAGTTCTTGCGCAAAAGCCACAGCAGCCTAAACGAGTCATGTATGGCGGTTCATTCACCGCGGAAAAAAAGATCCCCATTCCATACATCGCATCTGAACTCCTTTGTAACACGCTATTCGTGACTTTGGGTATTTATTGGGAAAAAACAACTGTGACTAAACCTGTTTTTCTTTGCTACCGTTTAGCTAGCCTTTAGTCAAGTCCCACGCGCCTATACCCGGACCATCCGGACACGTAACGCACCCCGGATGCTGGCACGTAAAAAGACTAGCACGAGCGGCGAAGTGCCGCGCGTGCCGCTCGTGCTAGTCTTTTTACGTGTCAACATCCGGGGTGCGTCACGTGTCCGGGTAAGCGCGTGGGACTTGACTAAAGGCTACCGTTTAGCCAGCAAAACGTGCACTACGTTTTCACTTGCATCAACAGAGAACAATATCCTCCTAACAAAGATGGTTCGTCTCCTCAATAATTCATTCTAAAAATATTCTCCCAACCAAGATTCGTCTTTTCAATAATTCCTTCTAAAAAATATCATCCTAGGCAAAGATGGTGTGTCTTCTCAATAATTCATTCTAAAAAATATCCTCCTAACCAAAATGATTCGTCTTCTCAATATTTAGTTAGTTTGCATGTTTTAACTGCTGACGTCATCAAACCGGAAATAACGTGTACGTGTGCACAAAATGTACTGAAATTTATCATAGGCCCTACCCCAAAAGATACGATTTTATTTTCAAATTAAAACGAATGACTTATGGCTGTACTGGAAAGGCTTGAATTTCATGGTCATTTTTGTTTTGTTCTGACATAAAAATATTTGCATATTGTGTATATAATGTCGAGCATCATAAGCTTCTTTCTTGAGAACATTGCTTAACAAGCGACGGGCTCCCCTGATAATCGCATCCAATAATCCATTTTAACTTTATTTTTTCTTTAAAAAACCCAACAAATTTGCAATTAGAAGCTTTCCGTGCTAAGCAGCCGTAGGCCTATGCAATTTTCCCTACGTTTTATGGCAAGGGTTAAGTTGCCATATTTCGTACCCGCATGCATGAACTCGTACTTTGAGTTGGCTGGCTGTCAAAAGGAACTAAAATGTATTATTCAACCATGACTGGGAAAATGTTCTTGCACAAAAGCCACGGCAGCCTAAACGAGCCATGCACGGCGGTTCATTCACCACGGAAAAATAGGATCCGCATTCCATCCATCGCATCTGAACTCCTTTTGTAACACGCTATTCGTGACTTTGGGTATTTTTTTTTGGGGGGGGGGGGGACAACTGTGACTAAAACTGATTTCCTGCTACCGTTTAGCCAGCAAAAAGTGCACTGTGTTTTCACTTGCATTAAAGGGAGTGTGTATCATTGGCTTTTGCTGTAATTTTCAGAAATGAACTATTTGAGGGGTTAGTATAATAGATCAAATGTTGTTACACTGACATGAGTGTGAAGTTTTGTGTTCGAAAATGCTGGAAAACCAAGAAAAAAGACAAATGTTCAAGTAGTCTGGTTCCCTGACTCCACTGAAGATGGAGTGGATCAATTTATAGATGTCGGAAAATTGTACGGTAAGGGAACCACCGTTTTTCCAACGGTGGTCGGCCGACCACCGTTGGAAATGTATACAAAAATACAACTTTCTTGAAAATGACCAGGTGCCCTAATTTTGCAGGATGCTTTACACTGTCATTTACCAGCATCCTAGTAAGGTATTTTGTAAAAACTAGGTAGTTTTATTTTTCGATGCTTGCAAATGTTGTATTTTCCCTTTAAGAAAACAACAAACAAGTTTGCAACATGGATGCTGTTTCACACAGTGTTGGAGCAAAGGCTTTGACCCTCAAGGCCAAGGCCAAGGCCAAGGCTTTGACCCTCAAGGCCAAGGCCAAGGCCAAGGCTTTGACCCCTAAGCCTCGAGGCCAAGGCCAAGGCTTAACCCTCAAGGCCAAGGCCAAGGCCAAGGCCCTGTTTTAGGAAATGACCACTGATATAGAACTAATTATAGTCACATGAGTGACACATCATCACGCAAGGGCGGATCCAGAACACAATTTGGGGGGGGGGGGCAAAGAAATTTAGGTTCCCCCAAAAAAAGTGGGTCAAAAAATGACGGCTTGGGCTTTGGGGCCCGCTTAAGGGCCCCGAAAAACTTTTGGATTCGAGATGCTCTGTGGTGCGATTTGAGGCAATTTCTGACCATTTTAACCGATGTTTTTTGAGGAAAAGATGGTGGTGTACTCATTGCCTGCCCTTATTACGACGTCACATTAAAAAAAATGGTTTCGTTGGGGTTTTTTTTTTGGGGGGGAGCATGGCCCCTTTTGGCCCCTTTTGGCCCCCCTGGATCGTTACGAAGAACATTACGAAGCTCGTTACGAAGAACAACATTTCTTTAATTGCAATCAACATGCTCGCATAGGTCTACACCATTTTTTGACTGCACTGTATCTATTAAAGTATAAGTTCAGGTCTTCAATATGGTTTAACTAAACAAAATAATGATTTACTTCTATATTGACACACAATTCTCCCAAGTGTAACAAAAGGGGGATCCAAGAAACTGATTTGGGAATTTTTTATTTGCTGGCCCAACATGGTCAGAAATATCAGCATTATCTAAAACAGATACATGCAAATCTTTAGCACTTATCAGGGAGACATATACAACCAATCAGATCTATTCCATAGTTATATGCAATTAAAGTGATCATCTCATTAGCCCCACAAGTGTACGGAATATTTTTGCAGCAAATCTACTACAAATGGTAACAAAATGTGATGCTACAAAAGTGGAAGTGTGCCCAGCACACAAATCTACAGGGTGCTTCCCTCCTCCATGGTAATACAAAATGGTAACAGCAAAATTTCGAACAGATTTATCTGGAAAATGCAAAAATCTATGGGCCTTGAAGAGCCTTGACTCAAAATTGCAAGGCCCTGAACCCTCAAGGCCAATGCCAAGGCCAAGGCTTTTGCCCTCAAGCCTCGAGGCCAGGGCCAAGGCCCTAAAATCCAGCCTTAAGGCAGCCTTAAGGCCAAGGCCCAGCATCAAGGCACTACATCACTGGTTTCACAGCAAGGTTAGAGCTATGGTATGCTTTTTTTTCAATTAAAAATCAACGAAGATTAAAACAGCCAAGTAACTTATCGCTCATTTTAGGTTAAGGGGAATTTAAAAAAACCAGGTTTTTTTTTCGAGATTTAGAAATACAGGGTGAGTAAAAAAGAAAGAGACCCACGCTGATAGCATGGCAGGCGCGAATCCAGAAGGGGGGGGGGGGGGCAAACCCCCCCCCACCCCTGTCAAAAAAAAAAAAAATTCTCATACAAATTCCCCAAAAATAAGTCGAACCCCCCCCCCCTGCTGTGACACCCCCCAAAAAATTATACTGGTCTAATGTCCACCTGTTCAAAATACGGTACACCATTCTGTAATGAGTGTTAATAATCGTCGAATTTGAACAGCGCCCCCTATTGAAATTGGTACCAGCCAGAAAAAAAACATGTGTACATTTTCAGATTTTTGGGGCTGATGAACCCCCCCCCCCTGTGAAAATTCCTGGATCCGCCCCTGCATGGATCAATTTCAGTAATTCGTTTTTAAAAAGAGGGGAAGAAGATGCTCTTTTCAGATAAAACTCATTGTTGTGTTGAATTTGATTGCTTTTGAAGAAAAAAATCATTAAATTTGGGTGATTTTCTTTTTGCCCCACCCTGTAGAGTCATTTGCTCGCAGTGACTCGAGTCGAGTCATTTGCCCTCAGGGACTCGACTCAAGTCAAGTCACCAAAAATTGTGACTCGAGTCGAACTCGAGTCGAGTCATTGACTCGAGTCATTGCAACTCTTTGTAGTGTTGAGTTTAATATTTTAGGGGAATTTTAAAGACATTTTTCGAGATTGCGAAGTAGAAACGTTGTGGCAAACCTTCGCTTGTTTTGCTTTTTTACTAACAGGTTTTTGAGAAATGTTTCACACCAGAAGGCAAATTGTTTTTGGACCATAGAGGGTACTCATGTTCTACAATCCCCTTGGAACAGTTGGTGGGCTATCATTGAAACAACTAAGTAATCTAAAATATAATGGTTAAATGCATTTTTTCTAGCAGTGAAATGACTTTGAAATGACCGATAATTTACTGTTTAATAAAATGTATTTCCGACATTCATGGTACTGGAAGTATATTTAAGGGAGACACTTAGTCCGTGCGAGAACAATTCCATGAACAGCTGAGGCGTGCGGATTGTGGTCAGTAACTATACTTGCATGATTGCAGAAAATAAAACTAATTGAACTACAACTGACATTAATTTTGTTAGTTGAAGATGCGGGCGAGTTAACGGAAAGAGACACAGCAAAGACAGGCGGCACAAGTGGTCAAGTAAAAAAGTCGGTAAGTGAAAATGCTCCTCTCTCCTGCAAAATAAATAAATAAACACATTTTGCCCTTTTTTTACTTTTAAATATGAAGTAAATCAGATCTACCGTTTGTACCATCATACCCAGAAAATTGGGCCGTTAAAGCGGCCTCATTAGCAAGCATTATAGACCATTATCATGCTGCGGCCATTTGGATTTTTCCAAAGCTAGACTGGAAGGAAAATAGTCTGGTTCCTTTTTTTTCTCACAAAACAAACATCATTCAGTAAGGCCAAAAAAAAAAAGTCTCCGGTTTCTGGTATGCGCGCGCGTCGCCGTAGCCATGCGCGTCGGCAAAATGAAAAAGGTTTTTTTTTCAATGAAAGATGATGTCTCAAAACCGCCAAACTCACTGGTTTGACTGGAATCCTGCTACTGCACAATTTTAACGTCTTTTTTAGATGGGGTTATGATCGAGAATAAGCTTTATGTGGCCTCTCTGGACTCCCATATATTTGCACTAAGTTTAGTCGGGCACCATTTGCAGTCATCAGCCGACATTTGAAGCAAAAAAGTCAGGGGGAAAAAAAAAAGCCGCGTCGCCGCACCACTTTTTGGACAAGCTCCATACCAGAAACCGGAGACTTATTTCTTTTGGCCTAATGTTCTTGGATACAGGAACATGACTAATATGATAGCAGCATGAAAAAAAGTATGTTGCTGTAGTCGAATGCTTTAAGCGATCAGCTATTTGCTGCATGCATGTTTCGCAGTTGTGGCATCGGGCCGATTTCGACGTTATTTTACCAACAAAATCACCGTGAAACGTTTTCAGGGATTACAATTTCAGGAAATCGTCGACGGGGAAGTGTATCTTCCGCACCAACATAAGCCAGATGAAGCGGTGGACTTCGGGGTGCGACTTGATGACGTCGATGGGAAACACGTCCTGTCAGAGACGGTGGAAAATAGCCTGGCACGCGACGCAGGAATTCAGTATGTAAAGACTAAAAATGGATTATTAAAAGAGGCTGGTGCTAAACTTGTTGTGTCTGGGTGTGTTCTGAATTTTCGCAATATCTCGTTTTTTTTAAAAGGGCCTGTGACATAAATTGTACCATATCAGTTTAATACAGTTTAATAGTATGAAAACTATCTGACAACTCTTTTTGGTTAGTTTTATTGAAATATGATTGTGTACGTTTGTAATGTTTTTAATTGTCCATGCTTTCCTGACAAATGAGGGCGTTGTTGCTGTGACGTCATTTCAGGAAGGACACTGTTCGGTTTGGGGGTTTTCTGTTCAAATTGTGAACCCAAAATTTGCTCACGGAAAACATTTGTGAGAAAACTTGCTCTTTGGCTTACTGACATGTACCGAATTAAAACTGCGAGTACCAAATTGTAACTGTCCAAAATAAGCAAACAAAATACATTAAAATACTTGACAAAACTTGTAACTATTCGTGACATTGTTAATGACATTTTTGAAAAGAGGCAAGATAATATGTGGCAATGTTATAGTCACGTGGTATTTTTGTGCGCTACGAACTTAGGAGATTACTTAGGGGGCTTCTATTACACACCTGTCACTATACATCACCCCTGCCACTGGCCCTGTGTCAGTTTTATGGGTCTCCAGGGCTTGGAGTGAGGATACGGTTTGCATTATGGAGGTCACTATTAATTTGCAGTTTGACTTTTCAACAAAATGGGAAATTCGTATTCCAATTGACAACCACCACCAAGTTAGTAATCTTATCGTTTCATGCAAGACTCTCATGCAAGACGACCAGAGCTTATTGAGAAAGTCACACTTGTTTTTGTTTTACCAGCGATGGCGACGTTCTCGTGGATATCAACGGTACAAACATTGAGGGGCGCCAAGTCCAGTATCTTCTGGACCTTCTCCGTGAAGAAGTGAAGCACAAACTGCTTTTGGTGAGTTCTGACAGACTTTCTACTGTTCTTGTGACAACTTAAACCTATCGTCTAAATGGCTGTCATTCGGCTTGTTATTCAACCTATAGACTACTTTTTAAGGATAAATGTGCGATAGTCCTACAGCCAAAATATCTTTCTCATGACACACTTTGCTCAGTGGCGTATTCAGAGGGGTGGGGGTACCTTCCCCCCCCCCCCAGGCGGATTTTTCTAAAAGATTATGTTTTCTGTAAGTATTTACATAAATGTAAATACCCATTTGGAAGATGGGTACCAGCCCCCCCCCCCCACCCCCGCCTTTTGATTTTACGGAGGCAAAGTGTCCGGAGGAAAAACCTCTCTACATTTCGGCGCGGATGTGCCCCCCCCCCCCCATTAAAAGCTGGATACGCTGCTGACTCTGACTGTGTGCCAAATGCCATGCTTGTATCTATCAAAGGCACAATCACATCATCTATCTGCCGTACTAACTTCATGGAGTTTGGTCAACAGTCTGCTCTTTATTTCTCGTTATATCCTGTACAACTATCATTAAACCTTAAAGATAAGCCATGAAATGTAGGCCAAACCATTAAAAAAAATTTGTTTAATACGTACCATTTTCTTACAGACCGTAAAGCGCCAGTTGGATGAGGATAAGCACGTATTCGTGTGGACTTATTTCAAAGTTGTAGTAAAAGGTAAAATTCAGTTATCTTAGCATAATTCGAAACGATTCTTTAAAATCGACACAATAAATCGAGTGTAGGTATTTCAGTGTATGCACCGTTAGCATCTACACGAGTTAACTGATGATTTGTTTTTTAAAACAACTTTGGTTTCATAACAAAAATTGATCCCTTATCATTAACCCGATGTGTTTGGGGGAACGAACTAATTGATGTAACACTTAGTTCATCCCCAGGCGTAATGATATCAAACGTAGGCTCCGCCCCCCCCCTCAATTAGTTGAAACAGAAAAAGAAGAGACCAATATTAACATCTTTAAACTCAACGGTAGGAAAATGATTGGAAATGTCGTGATGCGTCAAGTACAGTATATATTATAGGTGACACAGTTATAGTTGTTAATATACATCTGTCTTGAATACTGTATTTTCATTGGCCTAGAACGACCACGCGCATAAAAAGTCATGGCACACTCCCTGTGTGATCGTTCGTACGATGTAAAACGCTTGTATCGTTGGTACCGTGTCGTTGGTACTCGGGCCGCATAGCATATATCACCATAGCATAGCCGCATAGGACCCGAGGCGATTCAAAACGTCACATCACAGCAGTCAATATGAACAATAAAAAAATAACTGTATGATGAACATCGCCCCCATGCGTCCATTCATTCCTATCCAGCCCACCGCGTCCCTCTTATTTTTCACTGCCCGTGGCCGGCTAGACTTCTTTTTGATACCCGGGCCCCATTGAGAAATTACTCGCTATATGCTGAACCCCGCCGGCCCCCCCCCCTCGCGATTTGTTTCTTCCAAACGACATCCGCATAAGTACAGACCTACTTTATAAATACAACGAATTAAACCAAGAAGAGAGAATTGTCAAGGCGCTCGAAAAAAATAAGTCTATCATCTTTCAATAATTTGATTGTTTCGTTTTACCGAAGAAAACCAGCCGGAGGTGCATATTCTGTACTTGACTCAGACGGATGAAGATGTCATGCCGTGGATTAATCTCGGTTCAAGCCAGGCGACCGAGTATGAGTGGGTGGGACCGCCTGTCGCTTCCTATGACATATTCACTGATAAAACCCCAGCACATTATCTGAGCAATAACAGAGGCACAGTGGAATTTGTGTCGACACACAACGCGCTTACAAGTAAGTATAGATATCCGTGATTGTATTCGTTGGTAGGTGTTTGAAGCAGCAGCAATGTCTATAACCGTATCAGAAAAACAAAATAAGCAGCATGCAGCAACAATGGATGGGCGATTCAAATCATATGGCTAAACTTGGCCAGGTATAGCTTTGCGTAACACCGGGGTGGGCTGGGGGGGGGGGGAGGGCTTTCCCATCCAACCCCCTGGAAAAGCAAAAACACCACCAAATGAACAAAACAAGAGAGGGAAAAAGAAAGGAAAGGAGCTGCGAAGTCATTTTGCTGTATAGGCGAAGTGAGCAAAATCTCCCTGCCCACCCTCGAAAAAAGGATAAATTTAGAATACGCTTGACAAAATTTGCTTTGTCCCCCTCTTAAAAAGTCCTGGCAACGCCCATGCGTATCGCGAAAGCGTCAAACGATTTGTTTTGGTTGTCTTGTTTCTCTCCCAAGGCTGTCTGAAAACAACGTCCAAAAAATGAGTCAGTTTGATATTTGAAAACCCTCAAAGAAACTTCTTTCATGGTGTTGTCTTGTGTTGTTGGTTTATTTTTTGAAGGAATGCAATCTCACGTTCCCTTCATAGAAATGACCCCAGAACATGGATAGGAAACTTGCCTGAATTTCGCAAACAGAATGTCGTCGAAAAGTTGTCAGTGTTTCTACTTTTTAGAACGTTTCTTTTTTACCAAAAGCCTTCGGCTAGCTCGGGTCATTATCAGCATCCAGACTCCAAAACCAGTCTTTAACATCTTGTTTAATTCCAGAAAAACACATATTTATTACGTTATTCATAATCATTTTTCTGCGGCAGGTACGTTCTGCAAGTATATCTACGTGGGTCCAGGGGAGCCAGAGATCGGCATTGTGGTTGTATACTCGCTGCAGAAATACGATCCAAAAAAACCAGTGGCTCCCTTAACCACACCAGAAGCTAAAGCTAACTCTTGTGCCGATCCCACGATCGGTGTGACGGTAAGCGTTTTCCCCACATCTGTCGCACTAATGCATACGGGGTGAGTAAAGAAAAAAGCGGAACCCAAACCCCCAACAATTTCATATATGAAAAAAAATATGTAGCACCAAAAATAATGATGACTGGAAAGGCAAACTTATGAAGCCCGGGAAGGGACAGGGTGGAAATTTTTTTTGGAGTTTGCTAATTCGTTCGCACGAATTACTAATTCGTTCGCACGAATTGCTAATTCGTTCGCACGAATTCCTATTTCGTTCCCACGAATTCCTATTTCGTTCCCACGAATTCCTAATTCGTTCGCACGAACTACTAATTCGTGCGAACGAATTAGCAATTCGTTCGCACGAATTAGTAATTCGTGCGCACGAATCAGTAATTCGTGGGAACGAATTAGGCCTAGTAATTCGTGCGAACGAATTACTAATTCGTTCGCACGAATTAGTAATTCGTTCCCACGAATTACTAATTCGTTCCCACGAATTACTGGAGTTTGTTAATTCGTTCCCACGAATTAGTAATTCGTGCGAACGAATTAGCAAACTCCAAAAAAAATTCCACCCTGTCCCTTCCCGGGCTTCATACAAACTCAAATTCCTTTTAGATGAAAACAACTTACTGAAATTGCTTTATCCCTTCAAAGAATATTACCGTTTAAACACAATGACCCTAATAAGGCTGTTTATTGTGTATTCTAACTGTTTGGAACAATGAAGAAAATGACACAGAATACTTGACTGTTTCAATAACTGTCAACAACCGTAGTACACGATATCTTTATTAACAACCCTGGTTAGGCAAACAATATGGTTTATAAAATGCACTTTTTTAAAAGACGGTCCTTCAAAAGGACTTTGGTGAATATTTTACCTTTTAAACTGAGGTTTCATCGCTGGTGATGTTTGAAGCCAATTGTGACGACCGTGATTCTTCAAATCGCATTTTGGACGAAAGAGGTTTTAGGGTCATTGTGTTTAAATGGTGAATTTTTTTTTGAACTGATTGAGCAATTTTAGTATTTTTCATCTAAAAGTAGCTTATGAAATTGGCTTTTCAGGCATTATTATTTTTGGTGCTATTTTTTTTTAAAATATGAAATACAATTTTGGGGGGTTTGGGTTCCGCTTTTTTGACTCACCCGGCATGTAACTCACCCTTGGTACTTTTGAGACGGGCGGGCATCAGTGAGCACAATCGTGGTCAATATTTTTTGCTGCCAGTGTTAGAACGTTCTCACGTTTGTGGCGCCTACGGGCCTTTGGAGGTGCCATCGCATCCCAGGTGCAAATCCTGAAAAGATACCTGAGGATGTTCGCATCCTACTCTTAAGATGTCGTCATCCCATGATTAGTTGTCGCAGATGCCGACATCTTGATGTTCAAGATGTCGTTATCAGGTGGGACATGTTATGTCAAGATCTCAACATCTTGGATGGCACGTCCAGTGCTCCATTGTCGCCGAAAGTTGTTGTGAATACCATTGCATTGATGACTATTTTTCCCCTTGGAGGTTTGAGCTACTTCCTGTGTCATCTCAAGTAGCAAAAATAACGTATTATTTTTAACCCTGACCCTTTGTAGGATTTTCCACTGCCGAAAACAGGCAAAATCATTCCGGTGGACCCTCGTTTCTGGTACCAGAAGGTGAATGCAGATGGTCTATTTTCTCTGCAGAGCGTCGAGCAAAACGGTAGGATTATGTACTCACCACCCTTCAAAAGGCCCGCCATTTTGAGCTCGTTTCAGACTGTGCATCCCCCACTAAACTTGCAATTGCAAATTAGTCTATTGCGTTAACATTCCCCTATTGCACATGTATTTCTGTAGGTAGAGGTTGATACACTTTTCCTTAAAGGGGCACTAGGTCCTGAAATCCCCGAAAATTTCATGTTTTGGATTGTTTACTTATCCTATTTCAAACATGTGGTTGAAAGGAAACCAACCTTATGTCTTACCTTTCCGGCCGAGAAAAGACGAAAAAAACCCGGTTGTTTACATCGGACACGACGTAGTACGGATACGTTTTTCGTGTCGTTCTCATACAGTGTCATACACGTTGTGTGTCTCGGGAACAACAACTAGCATCCAAACGGCTCGAATTTATGGGGTCGCAAAAGTGGACCCCGAAATTCGTTCTCGCACGCATAATACAGGAATAACACAAAAACGCCAAGTTTTTGAAGGATAGTTGTGTGGATGTTTCTATCCTAGTTTTAAATGTTCTTTCCGTTTAACATAATCTCGTTCAAAGCGCGTTTTGTAGCCCAATTGGGCTGTTCCAGGGCCTACTGTCCCTTTAACGCAGTTCATTGCATTTTGAAGATAGAGTTTTGCGCTCATGGCAACAGGCCTTAGACTCGATGACGTCACACTTTGTGCGCTTTCCTATGTGGTAGACGGTCCCTACTTCGTCTGGCGTCCCGACTTCGCTGCCATTGGAAAGCGCTTACGACTATTGCCAACAGTATTGTTTATACTTCCCTGCATGCTGTCTCTCACACGTTCCATTTCCGCCACTCTGTTTAGTCCACCGCCTTGTGCAAGTTTATAGGCCTTTCCTAAATTATTTCAGATAAGATCTTAAGTTTTGCATGGTGAAGATAAAGATTTACGGTAGCACCATGTGACAAATCTCTCTCTTTTTTCTTTTTCAAATTATTTCAGTGGGATTTACTTTTATTAAGTTCTCCTTTCTCCTTTCTCGTTTAAGGTTGGTACTTGTCAAAGAGTACTTCGGGTGATGCTGCCACTCTATCAAAAACCGCACAGTATTTCAACATAGTGCCAAGCTGAATTGGAACAGTAATTCCAATGAGAGCGAGTGTTGGATCGTACCCACCGCACATCATTTTTTTAAAGGTGCTGGTATCGGCTAATTTCTGTGAGCTTTCATTGGAGGAATTTGGTTAAAGGGGATGTATACGACATTTGCTTTTGCTGTAATTTTTAGAAATAAATGGATTTGGAGGAATAGTATGTTATAACAAATATTGTTACACTGGCTTGTTACACGTTTTGGGTTCGTAGATGCTGAGAAAAAAATCAAAGAACTTGCCAATCATTATCTTGTAGTCTGGTTCCCCGATCCCACTTAAGAAGTGTAATGGGTCGGAGAATTAGTCTAGCAGGCTTGTACCCCTTCACATGTGTGTAATCAATTGCAAAGAAAATGCAGAATAACTAAATATGAAAAGTACGAGCAGTTTTTGAAGAAGAAAAAAAAACAGTTTTCTCCAACGCTGGTCTGCCGCGTTGGAAATTGATACAAAAATACCACTAGGCCTATATTAACCAGACTGGTTCCCGCCCCTTAAAGCCATAGATTGGATTACCTTTATGCGCGCAGCATGATTGTATTTTTGAATCATTGTTTAGCAGTGTTGTAGTCGAGGCCACAACCTCCGAGGCCGAGGCCAAGGCCGAGGCCACAACCTCCGAGGCCGAGGCCAAGGCCGAGGCCACAACCTCCGAGGCCAAGGCCGAGGCCGAGGCCACAACAACGAGGCCAAGGCCAAGGCCGAGGCCACCGCCTCCGAGGCCAAGGCCGAGGCCGAGCGCAGCTATCAAAACACGTAATAAAATATAAATCACTAAAACAAGGCTAAGATTATGTTGGAGTTTTAACATCTTTTCAGTTGAATTCACTGAGTTTTGGAGTGCCTGGCTTACAAATTTACAGCTTGCAATGGGTTTCCTCTTGTAGGGAGTCCGGCGAGTTTAATTTTTTTAAAGAAAGAAATCTCAAGTTTTGTATCACTGAAAGCAAATTACACAACAAAATCAATGGCGTTTGAATCAGTCTCATAGGTGTTTGCCCTTTGGAGATGCAACAATTTAAATGGCCAAATTTTGAGTTTCTATTCAGTAAGATTTACATCGTTTACTTTTAGCATGTCTAAATAAAGTCTTATCAAAATGCTTAATATCATAGGAATCCCCATTAAATAAACAACAACTTGATTTTTGAGTCAGGTTTTTACCACTCATAACCAAAAAGTTACGACCCCCCCGACTTTCGCACTGTCCATTCGCGCGCCGAGCAAACACCGCGATGCGACCAGACAATGCCAGATGGCCCGCCGTAATACGCAAGGGCAAAGCATAGTTCCAATCCCGCTCCACACAACGGGATAAGTGTCCACGCATTATCACTGTTAATACCGCGGTACCAGACAAAGTCTGGCAATGGCCAATCCCGCTCCAAGTAACACGGAACATGCGTGCATGATATCACTCACTCAGTTCATCAAATGACCATGAATTCTCGGATCATCCGATTTGAATCCAATGGCTTCGAAGAATTTTAATTAAGATCATGGCAAGAGGTAGGGAGTCCAGAGGTTTTGGCCGTATATCTGTAACCACGCAAAATTAGTCAATTTCAAACCGTGCTTATACATGTAATAAGTATCAACATGGCTCTCAAAATACAAAAAAGTATCTTGGTACCACGAGGAATACTGACTCCTATTATTAAAACATTCATTCAGAACTTTGCATTCATTTGGATGGAAAACGAATTCTGAAATCGCGCTTTCCATATTGACCATTTGCGCCAAACATCAGTGTGAGCCGGAACTTTCATTGAAAGTTCCGTGTAAAATAAAATCTACTTGATAAATCGTAATTGTTTTTATCATATCTTTATGGGGAAAAAATGGTACGGACTTCTACACTCGATCGTACCCAGAAAGTTCAGACTTTTACTGAAACAGTGGCCTATAAAAAGAAATGATTAAGCTTGCCGCACCTTGCCGCAAATTATTTTTAAAGGTCGGGGTACAGAGGCGAAACGAGAAAATTTTGTACAACACTGCGACCAGACTAGTCTACTACCACATGTTATTGTACGCAAATGGGAATGGTGCCAGACTTATGTAGTCTGGCACGCGGTAACAGTTATAACGCTTGCACGCACTTGGAAAGCTGAAGCGCAGGCTAGGCGAAGATGCTACGTACGTGAGTACGAATAATGCAACCATTTCCAGTTCATTCGTGCGTACATTGTACATGCGTTCGTTTCACGGAACCCACTGCGGCAGAATCTTGAGGGTTTGGTACGGTAAACAAATAAAATTAATTAAAATAGAAAACACATCAAAATGGGCGGCCTCGAGCCGGCCTCGACCGATTCGCCGAGGCCGGAAGGCTCCGAGGCCGAGGCCAAGGCCGAGGCATTGCACCTCCGAGGCCAAGGCCGAGGCCGAGGCCATGAAAATCGGCCTCGAGGCCGGCCTCGAGGCCGAGGCCGGCCTCGAGACCTCCAACACTGTTGTTTAGCTTTGTGCATGGACGATACTTGAACACAATAAAAGCCTCTTTTTATTGATAAATCCCAGAGACACTTTCGAATACAGCAAAAATCGAAGCTCATCACCACAAAAAATTGCACGCCATTTTGTTATAGGCTGGTTCCGCGCAAACATTACCATTGTGATTTTGAATCCAGGAGGCGGGATTCATACCTATGCACGTCCTGCATATAATTTGCATACATTATGAGGAAACCCTCCTAATACATTCAGGATTCACTGCTAGCTACCTGTCTCTATATTCCGAAGGACAGTTGAGTGACAAGGAACCAGTCTAGCCTAGTAACGTGCGAACGTCACCAGTGAACTATGTGGGTCAAGACGTCTTCACGAAACATCTTGATATTAGTTTAGTTCTTGATCGAACTTGCCCAGTTATATTACCCACAACAACATTGGATGTTGTGGTCACGTGATGCCATCAGCAAACTGTTCTTTCTGCACTGCATGTGTATCTTTTGAAACCTGATTGGTGTAAAAGTGACGACATAGGCCAACGCTGTTGAATGTCAGTAAAATAACTTGCAAAAGATGCTTAAATGTTTGGCTTGCACGTCGGTTGCTCGTTGCTTGCCCGTCAGTATGACGTCACGGGGCACATGGTCTAGCGCCCTTTTTGACAAGGCGGTCGTGACGACTCGGACCAGTATTGAGCAGAGACTATACACAATGTCCAGTGACGTCATTCGATCTGTAGTGAATATGCCAACAAAGTTGGTTGTAAGCATGCAGTCCCACGAGCAGGGACGACCGTGAAATTTGGCCATTAATGTGCCGTCTCCGCTCAATTCGCATCGCTGTCAAGTTCGCCGACTGTTTAAATTAATGTCAATAGTCAAGGCGGTATATTTTGTGAATTTTTAAACAAGGGGGCGCTCTGTCGTTTTAGAGCGCCATTAATATTGTCATCTAAGTAAATCGGTTGAACCTGAATCTACCACAATTAGTCCTAATCAAAAGTACATATTAATCCGATTTTGTTAGAGAAGTGCATAGCATTGTTTTAATCATTAATCTTGCTTGTAAATGTGCGCGTAAATCTTTCGTATAGGCCTAATCATTTTTTTTTCGTATTATATTAAGCATTTACAATTTTTATGAGAGTTTCATTCTGCGTTTAACTCGATGAATGTGTATACAATATTGTGGCTGTGCCCCCCCCCCCAAAAAAAGAGAGACAACGTACTAAAGCCTGTTAAAGCTGATCTCAGCAAAATGTCCATTCAAACGATTCAGACTGACTATTGAAGTATTTTCATGAACGTGGCCTAGGTCATCAGCCTGGGGATTTGGTCGGTATCAAATGAGGGGAATAATGCTCATTGTGCTTTTTGGCAAGGTATGCACCCCTGCTGGAAAATATATGCGATAGTATTGCAGCGGTGGGGGCTTTCTGGATGCTATCGCTTAAAAAAAAAATGACGGCCAAAACATGCGTGTTACTGTTAATCCAGTAACAAGCATAGGCCTATTGGCGGCCATGTTGAAAAACTCATAACACCCAAAAAACTGCCACCGCTCACACTGGAAAGCTATCACACATTTTCCAACTCTGGATGCGCATACCCTGCCAAAAATCGTTATCCTTTCGATCATTTATACCGGTGGCCCAATTTTTGGACTATGTGCGGTGAATTTTTGCTTAGTTTTCTGCCTCGCGAGGCCGTCTGGCAAACATCTCCCCTGTTTGATTTCTGTTGCCTCGCGAGGCGAAAAACTGTTACAATAGTAATAGACGACACGCATTTCTTATTGACCCTTTTCACGTGTGGTCAAACTTCCGCTGTGCTGAAAAAAACCCCAAGTGCCTATAAAAGTAGGCGCGGTAGTTTTGCAAACCCAATAAATATGGCGGTAATCGGAATGTCGTCACAAATAAATATATTTCACAGTTAATCAACTATTGGGGTAATTTTTGATCGTTTCCGTTCTGCTCGAATTACTTTAGAAGTCTGTTGCGAGGTTATTGCTGTGTATTATTTCTTTAACAGTTTGAAAAATATTCAGCAAAAAAAAACACCTCTTTTTCCGTCTTTTTTCAATGGGTATAAAATATTTAAGCAGACGATTAATTGTCATGTTGGAGTTGGGTTGATTATGATCGAAGTGTACGGTAGTGGAGAAAATTAAAGCCCGCATATAAGAAAGCTTTTAAGATTGCAAAATTTAATGTGTCATTTTTTATTAAAAAAAAGTTGATTGTTGTGCATGTAGGTCTAAATGGCAAAAATGTTATTATGATTTTATTTTTACCAATTATTTGGTTAAAATATTATTGGTCGTTGTATGGGAAATAAAAGGTAACAAATAGATTTGGCGTGGTGCCACGCAACTTAATAATTTCAAACCCGCAAGATGTACTTTTGTGAGTGTTCGTGTGTTACTCCAGGATACGGAGTTTTTAGACAATCCCCCCCTTCCCTTAATGACTTTTTTTGACCGTCTCGCGAAGCAAGTGACGCCCACAAATTAGACACTAGAAAATTATTGGACCCGAAAAGCACTGAAAATATAATCTTCCCTAAACAACTGCGAGCACAATGTGGACAGGCCGAATTTTGTCTTGTAAGTGGTAGATAACATTTAAAAAGTCCATATAGAGCATCTTTTTCTTTGCAAGATTTTTGTGTGTGTACAATCTCGTTTCGAAAATGAGTGGTTCTCGGGAATGTTGTGAACGGTCATGTTCAAATGGTGTTCGCCAACGTCCTTGGTCGATAGTGCTTGCTGCAGCATTATGCCTGATCTTCGCGGGGCACGGGAAGCCTGGCCGTCAAATCGACGAATTTCACCGCGTAACTCGGCCAGCACGACATGGTTAGCTGCGCGAACCCGGGCGACATTACGTGGACTTTAGGTGTTGGGGCTGAAAGATCGGGTCTGCTTTTTTCGACCAATGATAATGGTAAGAAAATGGACCGTTTACTTTTTTTTCCTCCGTATAAAAAGTACCGGTCTCATTGTTTGTGATCAGTTAGACATTACCTTGTGCAAAGCCGTTTGGAATTTACTTCTTGTGTTACCGGAAAGTGCAATTGAAATTGAATATAGCTGTTTTACTGTTATGTTTTACTACAAATATATGGGTGTTTAGTGAATAATTGAATTGTTTAAGCACGATTCGCTATCAGTAAGACCAATAAGCGAATCGGGAAGTTGAATGACAGTAGGCGTTTAATCGTTATGGTCTATACCGTACCATTAACTAAAGGAATAAACAACACATGCGATTGCAAGTGCATTAATTACTTACTTACTTACTTCGAATTGTGACCTTTTAAAACTGACTGATGAGTTGTTATAGTCACTATACCGGTGTAATATCGCAGTGATTGTTATCATCCTTATGCTATAGGTTCACACATGCCCGCATTATTGCCACGAATTACCCGATCTATCCCTAATAACAATTCTTGATGGCATCGGGAGAAAGTAGCCCCGATTCGCTGTTTGTAAGAATAACTTTAGAATGAAACAGAAATAACTAGGAACGAATTGGAAGCCGAATCAGACCGAACTAAGCCGAATGAATGCGATTTAGTGAAGAATAAAACCTAATTGTAGCGATTTTTGAAGAGTAGCATACGAATAATTCAAGAAACATCCAGAATGACCCAGAATTATGCCGATTTAGTGTATTCGTATATTCGTACATTTCTTGATACATTCGTAATGATTTGGCATGATTTTGTTAACATAAAAAAATAACTTTACGAAACTTGTAAGAATGCTGTAAGAATATCCAGAATGCTGTAAGAATATCCAGAATTAGTTTAGAATACAACAAGAATAAACCAAGAATTTAAATTGGTTCCCGAATCACCACAACAATTTTGAACACGTCGAAAATTGTCGGGGCGCTTCCTGATCTTTAACGATCTTTCACCGAACTATCAGAATTATCCCAAGGCAGCCAAGATCTATTCCCCGGTTTACTAAAATAGTTGCTATTCGCGGCGGTTCGGCTTAAAAATCGGGAATGTGTGAACCTAGCATAACTTCCGTGGCGAACCGGCATGGGAAATTAATCCGTAGTGCAACCGTGGGATATCCGTAGGACAACCGTATTTATTCGTAGTGTTATTCGTGGTTATTCGTGCATATTCTTGGAGATTTGTAGCTCATTTGTGGTAGAAATGTCTACAAATTCGCTACGAATGTCCTACGGATATGCACGGATGGGCTATGGTTCTGCTAAAAGGTTGTAGCCTACTACGATTATGCCGAAAGAGAGAACCTTGGTCATCCGTGGCCCAGACAACCGTGGCGTTAACGTCATTATTCTTACACCGTCGATATTCTTCAACAATCTGTCTACATTCTTGACATAACCGTGGTGTATTCGTAGAGAAACCTTAGGACAGTCGTGGCTATCCGTCCTGAAACCGTAGTGCATTCTTAGAAAGTCGATTTCTCCACGAATCTCGACGGTTCATCGTGATCGATTGATTCTTGGTATAAACCCGCCGTAGATATTCCTAGCTTTCACCGTGAATGTGTGACTTGGGCTTAATAATTCGATGCGTCATTCCCCTTTGCATTCTTCACCCGTAGCTCAATTCCACGAATGAATAGAAATGCCAGATGATCTGCGTTAGCCATTCTGTGAATTAAAAACAAAATGGACTTGCTACAAAATCTGAAGAAATACCCTACGAACTTCGACTCGAAAACATTTCAAATGGTTTCTCTTATTTTCCTGATGAACGATCAAGCCCGTGTATCAATACCGGTAATTGTTAACAGAAAACGTCGTATTTCTGCAGTTGATAGAGATGGGTTTTGTTTTTATTATTATTTGCTGTTATTCTAACAATAGAACAAAAAACTATAGAAATAATCCCAACTAAAAACCCAACTTGAATTAGATTAGGCCGGACCAGGGGCGGATTGCAATAACGCGGTCTTAGTCGGCTGGCTAAACCAGTCCGATTTTAGCCGGCTATTGTTCTTAGACGGTCTTGGTTAAGACACCAAACTTAGTCCACTGCAATAAGCTGGTCTTTACTAAGCCCGCTTAGAGTAATGATTCACAAACAAACATTCCATGGTTACGGGCGAATACTGGAGAGACTGCACATTTTTTTTTTTTAGGTTTGTGTAATAATATTCATATCACGCGAAATCAAATGTCAATTCCGAAATTTTATGTTGAGAAAATTGTATTTGCAGTATAACTCAGTGTCATTACATTTTCCCAGAAGATCCCTTCTATCCCAGAGAATTTTCCCTCCAAGCAGTGTTCTGCTATTTTAAGATTTAATTATCAAACACTCATCAACTGTAAAAAAATATATTTTGGGAAAGAATAATTCAACACACCAGTGAATTCCAAAAATCCCAACTATAGACCATTTTAAGCCAGCCCTACCCAGGCTAATTATTTTAAGACTGTCTTAATACTTAGACCGTGTCATTGCAATGGTCTAACTTAGGCTGCGTCCGAATGTTTCGGCTGTGGCTGCTGGCTGCGTCTGCGGCTGCGGATGCGGCTAACGGACGCAGCCAATGGATCATTCGGACGCGGCTGCGGCCGGGCCGCGCCCTCAATCGTTCATTTAAAACCAATTTGTAGCCAGGCCAGCCAGCGCCAGGCGGCGCGCCTGCGGGTTGTATAATTAGTGGGCCCTTCAAGTTCGTCGACGCGTCCGTCCCGTACATTCTCTAGTTATATTTGTGTTGTTGGCTCATTGATGGGCCGAAAGGATGTATAAACTCAAAGAAATATATATACAAAAAAAAATAACGCAAAAGAACAAATTTTATGGCAACTTTTGAGGCTTGATATTGAGCAGGAAATCACCAGATCCTTGAAATAAAAGACTCTTGGGCTTCTTGGGCCGAATATTGGCGTATGCAGGTTTTGAGTCTGGGATGGACACAAAGTGGGGAAAAATCTGAACATTTTCAAATCTACAAAGGGGGAGGGATGGGCTGGTATCAAGAGGTCAGTAACTGCCAAAAAATATTCAATGTCAACAGTTTTTTTTAATGTGGTATTAAACAAGAAAACAAATATTTTAAGTAATTATATTATTATGTACAATCAATAAAATTATTCCAGCTGAGCAATATTACATAGTAATTATCAGTGTTGTAGTCGAGGCCACAACCTCCGAGGCCGAGGCCAAGGCCGAGGCCACAACCTCCGAGGCCGAGGCCAAGGCCGAGGCCACAACCTCCGAGGCCAAGGCCGAGGCCGAGGCCACAACAACGAGGCCAAGGCCAAGGCCGAGGCCACCGCCTCCGAGGCCAAGGCCGAGGCCGAGCGCAGCTATCAAAACACGTAATAAAATATAAATCACTAAAACAAGGCTAAGATTATGTTGGAGTTTTAACATCTTTTCAGTTGAATTCACTGAGTTTTGGAGTGCCTGGCTTACAAATTTACAGCTTGCAATGGGTTTCCTCTTGTAGGGAGTCCGGCGAGTTTAATTTTTTTAAAGAAAGAAATCTCAAGTTTTGTATCACTGAAAGCAAATTACACAACAAAATCAATGGCGTTTGAATCAGTCTCATAGGTGTTTGCCCTTTGGAGATGCAACAATTTAAATGGCCAAATTTTGAGTTTCTATTCAGTAAGATTTACATCGTTTACTTTTAGCATGTCTAAATAAAGTCTTATCAAAATGCTTAATATCATAGGAATCCCCATTAAATAAACAACAACTTGATTTTTGAGTCAGGTTTTTACCACTCATAACCAAAAAGTTACGACCCCCCCGACTTTCGCACTGTCCATTCGCGCGCCGAGCAAACACCGCGATGCGACCAGACAATGCCAGATGGCCCGCCGTAATACGCAAGGGCAAAGCATAGTTCCAATCCCGCTCCACACAACGGGATAAGTGTCCACGCATTATCACTGTTAATACCGCGGTACCAGACAAAGTCTGGCAATGGCCAATCCCGCTCCAAGTAACACGGAACATGCGTGCATGATATCACTCACTCAGTTCATCAAATGACCATGAATTCTCGGATCATCCGATTTGAATCCAATGGCTTCGAAGAATTTTAATTAAGATCATGGCAAGAGGTAGGGAGTCCAGAGGTTTTGGCCGTATATCTGTAACCACGCAAAATTAGTCAATTTCAAACCGTGCTTATACATGTAATAAGTATCAACATGGCTCTCAAAATACAAAAAAGTATCTTGGTACCACGAGGAATACTGACTCCTATTATTAAAACATTCATTCAGAACTTTGCATTCATTTGGATGGAAAACGAATTCTGAAATCGCGCTTTCCATATTGACCATTTGCGCCAAACATTACCGTGTGAGCCGGAACTTTCATTGAAAGTTCCGTGTAAAAATAAAATCTACTTGATAAATCGTAATTGTTTTTATCATATCTTTATGGGGAAAAAATGGTACGGACTTCTACACTCGATCGTACCCAGAAAGTTCAGACTTTTACTGAAACAGTGGCCTATAAAAAGAAATGATTAAGCTTGCCGCACCTTGCCGCAAATTATTTTTAAAGGTCGGGGTACAGAGGCGAAACGAGAAAATTTTGTACAACACTGCGACCAGACTAGTCTACTACCACATGTTATTGTACGCAAATGGGAATGGTGCCAGACTTATGTAGTCTGGCACGCGGTAACAGTTATAACGCTTGCACGCACTTGGAAAGCTGAAGCGCAGGCTAGGCGAAGATGCTACGTACGTGAGTACGAATAATGCAACCATTTCCAGTTCATTCGTGCGTACATTGTACATGCGTTCGTTTCACGGAACCCACTGCGGCAGAATCTTGAGGGTTTGGTACGGTAAACAAATAAAATTAATTAAAATAGAAAACACATCAAAATGGGCGGCCTCGAGCCGGCCTCGACCGATTCGCCGAGGCCGGAAGGCTCCGAGGCCGAGGCCAAGGCCGAGGCATTGCACCTCCGAGGCCAAGGCCGAGGCCGAGGCCATGAAAATCGGCCTCGAGGCCGGCCTCGAGGCCGAGGCCGGCCTCGAGACCTCCAACACTGGTAATTATACATGTGTATAATGTCCAGATAAAAATTTTTTTTAGAACATTTTAATGCATTTGCTTTGCTAACTATTATTACTACTATTACTGTAATAGGGCGACAGGTTTTGCGAACTCCGTCCACAATAGGGGGATACACCTTATTGAGGCGACAAAATAACTGTCGCCCTTTTATGAAAACGACCCTTAGGACAAGGAATTTTGCTGTCGCTAACCATCTAGATCGATTCCTCATGGTCCAATTAGTATAAATACTAAATTTCGTGGAAAAAACATAAGGTAAACTTGGGTTAGGTGACAGTTTAGGTTTGTGCACAAGTCTATGGGAAAGTCACCCTATTGGGGCGAAAAGAGTAATTATTATAGTGGCAATTATTAAAACTGCAGCCATTCTTGATGTCCTTGAGGGCCAAGTTTTGATGGTCTGCTCTTCAAAGACCTTTTTACTTCAGCAGCCATCTTGAGCTTTTTTTTACCCATGCAGATCACTGTAGAACCAAATTATGCACCTCAAAGATGGCTGCATTGCAAAAGATCTATTGCTTGAAATTAAAAACAAAGGGTCCAAGAAACTAATATTACACTGGAGCATATTAGCAAACACCGATTCCTCTGAAATATATGAGACATATCCCTTTTTAGTAAAACTGTTTTTCGAGTCACACTTTGTTTAACCTTTTAAAATGTTTCATGCTTTTCCAGACAACTGAAGGTGCTGTTGCTGTGATGTCACTGTCGGAACACACTCTTCAAAGAACCCCAAATTCTGCTTATTAAAACATTCGTGCATAGTGTGCTCATTGTCTTACTGTTATAAATTGAAATATCAATGAACCACTGAAAGCAGAAAAATAACCACAGCAGACCCCTAAATTCTGGTGACTCTATTTAAGCAGAATGAAGTTTCACATCTATGATCTAAATTATTTAATATCACAGTTTTGCTCATGAATATGAACATTTGCATTTACATAAAAACCAAAAGGGCTCCAAAACTGTCTTTAAAATGGCAATTTTGAAGATTAAAAATAAAGTAAAATGGAACACAAAGGTAGATTTTTAAGACTGCATTTTTTTCCTAATCGATTTTGCGGGCCCTTTAACAAAAAAAGATTGTTGACTTTCAGTTATTTCCACTGAGGCTTAGACATTATTTTGTTCTATCTATCAAAAATCATGTCTCATGTCTCACTTCTAAAAAATTTTTTGATTTGAGCTAAATTATCAAATAATTATGAATATTTACTTATTTCTATGATAGTTTGGCAGTAAGAAGCCTTCCAAACAAGGACAAGAAGGACTGGTTTTGAGTAAAGAGCATAGTTAGTTTCCTGCTCCTCAGCCTTCCATTTTGTTCACTGATCAAATCAATCAGCTGATAACTTTTCTTCTTTTCTTGTGGTGGGCCATGGCATGGAGCTCCATGGTCAGGGCCACTTTCACCAAATGCTGCTTCTTTGTCTGGGAATTCTTCATCAAGGGATGATACCAGGCATGGAGGGGTCATCATGGGATGCTCACCGAGAATCTTGTCCACATCCTGAAGATAGACATAGTGTGTCACTGCTTTCCATCCCTGTTCCTATGGGTGGATGCTTTAATGCCTGGAGAGAAAAGTAGAAACAGGGCATGGATTATTCAAGTCATCAATCTTTTTAGACAAAAATAATTCAGTAAATAGAACAGGAAAGGGATTGGTTACTGATAATTGGAAAAATGCAATTATAAAGCATGACTCAGCTTTGAAACCCTTTTTTAGTGCTTCATAAAAGTTAAAACAATTCTTGCAAGGGGTATTGGTCGTAATTATTTAATAAAGACAATGAGTGGAGACTGGTGGAGACTGCCAGAGACTGATGATGCAAGGTTTAGAGGGGAATCTTGGGGAGGGGGTTGGAGGTTGACACTTTCCCCAACAATTTTTTTTGCAATTGTAGAGCCTCACCAGTTGGCAAAAAAGTTCAAATTATCAGCAGATAGATCTGGAGAAATGTTTTTGTTTTAATTCCAAGTGGAGAACGAATGAAAACGACTGTTTTAAATACAAAACAGACGTACGTCCCCATTTCCTGCACTGAAAATTACATTTTAAAAAATCGAGAGTGCCCCTAGTGCTGCTTGAGGTCTAATCCTGACCGATTCCCCAAATTCAACCTGCTAATATTCAAGGAGGTGTCAACCTTTCAAATGTGTCCAGAAATATCAGAATATCACTTTGAAGTGTCATTTTTTTTTTAAGCCGAATGTCAAACCATGGTCGAACAGTGTTTTGTTGAGTCTTGCAACCTTAACTGCTTATAGGAATGGGGTTCTAAAGATTACCGATCACTGGATTTGGAAAACAGTCACATCAGTAATTCATAAATATGATAATCATGATAATTAGGGCATATCAGCAGGTAGGCTGGGCCTACACGTCAATGTTAAAAATTGTGGAAAGAATGTTGCATTCTGATGCTGCTTTTTTCTTCATATATCATCTCAATGAACGTCAGTCATTGCACAAATGATGAAAAGAGTATTAATACAAAAATCTGGGAGGGAGAAACATTTCCAATTTTGTCAGGAAATAAGCCTAGCTCACAATTTAACCTGGCTTAAAGTTAACTTAATAGGCTAAGTTACTTAGAAAATGTTCTTGAGTCTGAGACCATAGACATCATGATAGACTTTGTACACAACCGCTGAAGTAGCAGCAGATTTCAAATTGTTTTCCAAAATTGTTAAAATTAATGTTTGTGCCTAAAATATCCCCCCCTTTTGTGTACACAGCCTATTGTATCGCACACACAATGCAGGAACGTACCTCGGCGCCGGCGCACGGTACTAGACCCGTGAACGTTGTATACAACGCCATGTTCACGGGTCGTTACATTGTCAAAATAGGCCCTAAATTTCAAATGTAGGCTGCAAGCCGTCATGAAAGTAGAACCGTTATTGCCACAAATGACAGAAAGTATTAAAAATTTCATTGCTCTCGGCTACTTACACTTAAGAGATGGTTCTCCCCCAGCAGAAGCGCGTTGAACATGCTGTCTAGTGACTACAGAGTAGCGAATACGTTAGGAGTTTTCGTCGCCATTTTGTTTTATGCCTGAAGTCAACTCTTTACGTGGCTCGAAATTCGTGACGTTGAAGCCGCAGCCGCAGTCGCAGCCAACAATTCGGACACGTCTAGAAAATGGCCGCCCTTAGCAACACCGTAGCAACAGCCGAAGCCGCAGCCGAAGCCGGTAATTCGGACGCAGCCATACAGACTGACTGACAGCCAGAGCTTTTAGACTGTCTAATGCGCATAGACAGCTTTAAGACCGGTTATTGCAATCCGCCCCTGCAGCTGTCTCAAATATCAATAAATAGCCTAATCGATTGATTACAACCATCACCGTTTTTAATGAACATTTCGAAAGAGCCTGGCTTTTAAGGGAAACCTTGCTTTGCATCAAGAAAAGGGAAGACACATTTTCACAGTTTTCGCAAAAAAAATGAACCTATACTGAGCTGAAATTTCGACGGTTTGTTTTCTAATACACTGCATCATATTTGTTTGTATTGCTGTTCTTAAATCGGCAAAAATATGTTGCAAATATTATCGATTAACTTGATAATGACAACTTGCACGTGTATCAGTAAGATAGCTTTAGATACTAACCTATGAATTCACAGAAGGCAATTATGGCTCCCAAACTCAGGAGCATAACTGTCAGTACTGCTTCAACAGCCTGGGCACTATAGGGTTCACCGTATCGACACAGATTCACGAAGTGCTCGCAGTTGTTGCTGAAAAGATTGTACTCATTCGGCGTGTTTTGTCGATGTATTATCTTTGCTATTCCAATGATGACGTCTAGATCCAAAGGCTCTACTTCCTTGTCTCTTGAGTTGTTGATCCTCACCTTCATGGAACATGATCCGAGAATCTGCGCAGTCGTATTGGCTAGTATCTGGGGCTTTTGACTGGAAGCAGACGAACTGCCGAATGCCTTCCTTTTGAAGAACGCCGACCCTCCTTCGAACATACTGAAATGGATGACAGCGTGTTTCATCCCTTCGTATTCACCGACGTATATACCCCAGTGTTCGTATACGCCGCGGTGGAACTCCAGTCTATCACCGGGGCGTAATCTGTCTTCAAATTCCTGGATATCCCAAGGAAGGGGCGAATTCCAGTTACCCACAATCTCACAGTTGTTGTTTCCCGCTATGTCTCCCTCTAGTCGGCCTACTATGATTTCCTCGGTACGAAATAAGCAAGCAACAACGAACAAGGCGGAAACCGTCTCCAGAAATGTTGAAAACCAGTGATTTCTCGGTCTTTCCAACTGCATATCTGCTCTACCTAAGAATTTCGTTTTTGTGGACAAATAGACAGTATTTCCCTTTATAACGAGAAATCTAATGCGCTATGATCGTGCGAAAGGCCCAAAGCTGAGTTCAACGTTGCTCGAAATCTCGGGAAAGCGGCGATTCCCAGTTATACTGGTTCCCGCTCCCTGCGTTATGATCGCATGTTGTTGAATACTTGTTTCTGACGGTGAACCACCCAGGTTCCGCATCACGGATCACATTCGGTCTTTCAATGCACTGGCAGGGGTGGTGCAACTACGAACTCGCAAAGGTTTACAAATGTACACAATTTTCAACACCGGGAAATGTCGGTTCCGTAAAACTCCCTATAAATTTATGCAGAAAACAAAATAATCAAACACGACTGGTTATTTGAGTATTGGTAATTTGCATCCACAAAGTCTCCACCATACTGATTTCAAATTCTCCTGGCTATCGACAAAATGAGTGTTATTTTTTCCTTGCTTGCACAAACATCAAGTGGAATTCACCATCATGTGCAATCGGCATAGGCCCTATTGTGCGCAGCATACATGTACAATGAATATACACAGACACAACTAAAATGCTTTACTTAGTGACCTCAAGTTCATTTACAACCATGAACTTTCTTTTGTGATACGTTTTTTTTTTATAATCTAGGTGTTAGAACGCTACGGTGCGGTCGGCGAGCTCCTAAACAGGTATGTTTTATGGTAGTATGACTGTTTACTGCAGTCTCCGTGTCTGCACTCGTCACAGTCATGACGGCCTCTTATGGATCTTTAAAAAGAAAGTAGACAGATGTTTCTTTATAACAAATGAATACATATTTTTGTAATATTAGCTCTGCGAAGGGCAACATTCCAATATCAAACTCTTTCGAACGTGATATCATTTTAATAATAATTGCAACCGAGTACTTTAAATGAATGTCGGAATGAGAATGTTCCAATATCATCGCACAAGCTGATTTACCCGATCATAGATCGGGTAGGGCGTAGTGTTGGGGATTAAAATGTGGGGGAGTTAAATGTAAATGGGGGATATAGTTGGGGAGACATGCAGTTATAGAAAAGCAATTTATGTGGTGTGATCTGAGGCGATTTCTGACCACTAAAACCAATTGAGCAAAAGATCATCTTTTAAAGTTTTGAGTTTGGAGTAATTGAATCAGCCACATGTATTCTGAGCAATATAATCATTATTGTAGGCTACAATTTTTATTCGGGGAAGAAAAAGTGGGTGGGAGGGGGGGGGGGCAAACAATGTCCCCGCTTTAAAATGTGGGGGGGGGGGGGGGGCATGGGTTCCCCCTATCCCCCGTCGATTTACGCACATGATAATTATGTACCATGGCAACTGTCTGTAAATGTTCCCGTTGGTCTGTTAAATTGGCATTTTGTGAGGCAGTCGCATTTGGAAAACGTAGTTAAAAGGTTATTGTAGTACACAGGCGAATGCTGATTGTATGTACAGTTTTGACAATAAATCATAATGCAATAAAACGTGATGGTGTCATTTGAAATAAAAAATGTTAAGTGTTACCATACAATTACAAACGGTCTGAATCATGGAGGAAGGTCATAATTAAGTTTCAGTATTGGACTCTTCAACAAACGTAAACTTGAACTTCTTACAATTTGCGAAACCGTCTGCGAGGAAAAAGTCGATTCAACTTTATCGCGATATTTGAAGCAATGCATCGATCCTTCAGTTCGTTGATCCCGATCATAGATCGGGTAGGGCGTAGTGTTGGGGATGGAAATGTGGGGAGTTAAATGTAAATGGGGGATATAGTTGAGGAGACATGCAGTTATAGAAAAGCAATTTATGTGGTGTGATCTGAGGCAATTTCTGACCACTAAAATCAATTTCAGCGAAAGATCATCTTTTAAAGTTTTGAGTTTGGAGTAGGCCTAATTGAATCAGCTACATGTATTCTGAGCAGTAGAATCATTATTTTAGGCTACAATTTTTATTCGGGGAAGAAAAGTGGGGGAAGGGGGACCAAACAATGTCCCCCACTTAAAAAATGTGTGTGTGTGTGTGGGGGGGGGGGGGTAGATTTACGCACATGATAATTATGTACCATAACTGTCTGTAAATGTTCCTGTTGGTCTGTTAAATTGGCCTTGTGTGACTGTGAGGCAGTCGCATTTGGAAAACGAAAAGGTTACCGTAGTACACAGGCGAAGGCTGATTGTACAGTTTTGACAATAAATCATAATGCAATAAAACGTGAAGGTGTCATTTGAAATGATAATATTCAGTGTTACCATAAAATTACAAAGTCTGAATCATGGAGGAAGGTCATAATTAAGTTTCAGTATTGGACTCTTCAACAAACGTAACCTTGAACTTCTTACAATTTGCCAGACCGTCTGCGAGGAAAAAGTCGATTCAACTTTTATTCAAGTTGGTTCAACCATCTATATAAGAGCAAGTTTTACTCGGCCTCCGAGAAATGTTTGCTCCTGAAGGGTGCAGACCAGTAAATCGGTCCGAAATTGCCTGCGCCGGCCAAATCACGATTTGCATGCCCTCAAAACCTTCGGTATTTGAGCATGCTGTGGGCCATGAACTTGAGGGTTTGTTAAAAATATGGATGGAAACCGTGCAGAGGACTTGGAGCTTGCAGTTCTGTGTAATTTTGATGTAATTTGGACCCTAAAAGCGCTCTACTTTGCAATGGAGTGTAGGCATAGTTTTTCAAAATGGCGATGGGCTTCAGGACTATTTTCAGGGGTGATCGTCTTCAGATGGAAATTTCTCCTAAAAGTCATCAGTCGACCCCCCGTAAATTGAACAGAAATTGAAAGATGATGAAATAAGCTTTAATTTGATGTGTGTCTCGAACACCTTGGAGAGTTGTGAGTATTTTTCCCGAATTTTTGAAGTGGGAGCATTTACCATTGGGGTCTATGGAAGTTTATTTACTGGTCTGTTACCTGTAGTTTCAAAATGGCGCCTTCCACCGTTTGTTGTCAAAATGTTTGCGGAGTGTTTTTTTTTTTAGGGGGGCGGAACCTGGGGGGGAGGGGGGGGGCAGCGTTTCAAAAGGGGTCACCAATGGCGGTTCCGCAACAAATGCGCCCAAAATCTGAATAGGTCCGATGGACCGTCCTCCGATCACAGCAATTTCGAGCGAACAAGGGGGGGGGGTAATTTGGGGTCGGAAGATGCAAAAACTCAATTAACGCCCGTTGGGGGCGCCCTACAGTAAGGTAGCCGCAAACAGAGGGCTTGTTTTTAGGCCAGAACTCGCAGTCAGAGATTTTTTTTTCTCGCAATTTTTTGATGAAATATGAGTCATCCATCCTTCCTCGTGCCGTACAAGTGGTTTGGAGACATTTTTCAAAACCTCGCTTCTCTATAGGGTGCAGACCAGTAAATCGGTCCGAAATTGCCTGCGCCGGCCAAATCACGATTTGCATGCCCTCAAAACCTTCGGTATTTGAGCATGCTGTGGGCCATGAACTTGAGGGTTTGTTAAAAATATGGATGGAAACCGTGCAGAGGACTTGGAGCTTGCAGTTCTGTGTAATTTTGATGTAATTTGGACCCTAAAAGCGCTCTACTTTGCAATGGAGTGTAGGCATAGTTTTTCAAAATGGCGATGGGCTTCAGGACTATTTTCAGGGGTGATCGTTTTCAGATGGAAATTTCTCCTAAAAGTCATCAGTTGACCCCCCGTAAATTGAACAGAAATTGAAAGATGATGAAATAAGCTTTAATTTGATGTGTGTCTCGAACACCTTGGAGAGTTGTGAGTATTTTTCCCGAATTTTTGAAGTGGGAGCATTTACCATTGGGGTCTATGGAAGTTTATTTACTGGTCTGCTACCTGTAGTTTCAAAATGGCGCCTTCCACCGTTTGTTGTCAAAATGTTTGCGGAGTGTTTTTTTTTTTAGGGGGCGGAACCTGGGGGGAGGGGGGGGCAGCGTTTCAAAAGGGGTCACCAATGGCGGTTCCGCAACAAATGCGCCCAAAATCTGAATAGGTCCGATGGACCGTCCTCCGATCACAGCAATTTCGAGCGAACAAGGGGGTAATTTGGGGTCGGAAGGAGCAAAACTCAATTAACGCCCGTTGGGGGCGCCCTACAGTAAGGTAGCCGCAAACAGAGGGCTTGTTTTTAGGCCAGAACTCGCAGTCAGAGATTTTTTTTTCTCGCAATTTTTTGATGAAATATGAGTCATCCATCCTTCCTCGTGCCGTACAAGTGGTTTGGAGACATTTTTCAAAACCTCGCTTCTCTGTAGTTTCAAAATGGCGCCTTCCACCGTTTGTTGTCAAAATGTTTGCGGAGTGGTTTTTTTAGGGGCGGAACCTGGGGGGGGGGCAGCGTTTCAAAAGGGGTCACCAATGGCGGTTCCGCAACAAATGCGCCCAAAATCTGAATAGGTCCGATGGACCGTCCTCCGATCACAGCAATTTCGAGCGAACAAGGGGGGGGGGGGGTAATTTGGGGTCGGAAGGAGCAAAAACTCAATTAACGCCCGTTGGGGGCGCCCTACAGTAAGGTAGCCGCAAACAGAGGGCTTGTTTTTAGGCCAGAAATCGCAGTCAGAGATTTTTTTTTCTCGCAATTTTTTGATGAAATATGAGTCATCCATCCTTCCTCGTGCCGTACAAGTGGTTTGGAGAAATTTTTCAAAACCTCGCTTCTCTGTAGTTTCAAAATGGCGCCTTCCACCGTTTGTTGTCAAAATGTTTGCGGAGTGGTTTTTTTTTTAGGGGGCGGAACCTGGGGGGAGGGGGGGCAGCGTTTCAAAAGGGGTCACCAATGGCGGTTCCGCAACAAATGTGCCCAAAATCTGAATAGGCCCGATGGACCGTCCTCCGATCACAGCAATTTCGAGCGAACAAGGGGGGGGGGTAATTTGGGGTCGGAAGGAGCAAAAACTCAATTAACGCCCGTTGGGGGCGCCCTACAGTAAGGTAGCCGCAAACAGAGGGCTTGTTTTTAGGCCAGAAATCGCAGTCAGAGATTTTTTTTTCTCGCAATTTTTTGATGAAATATGAGTCATCCATCCTTCCTCGTGCCGTACAAGTGGTTTGGAGAAATTTTTCAAAACCTCGCTTCTCTGTAGTTTCAAAATGGCGCCTTCCACCGTTTGTTGTCAAAATGTTTGCGGAGTGGTTTTTTTTCAGGGGGGCGGAACCTGGGGGGGGGGGCAGCGTTTCAAAAGGGGTCACCAATGGCGGTTCCGCAACAAATGCGCCCAAAATCTGAATAGGCCCGATGGACCGTCCTCCGATCACAGCAATTTCGAGCGAACAAGGGGGGGGGGGGTAATTTGGGGTCGGAAGGAGCAAAAACTCAATTAACGCCCGTTGGGGGCGCCCTACAGTAAGGTAGCCGCAAACAGAGGGCTTGTTTTTAGGCCAGAACTCGCAGTCAGAGATTTTTTTTTCTCGCAATTTTTTGATGAAATATGAGTCATCCATCCTTCCTCGTGCCGTACAAGTGGTTTGGAGACATTTTTCAAAACCTCGCTTCTCTATAGGGTGCAGACCAGTAAATCGGTCCGAAATTGCCTGCGCCGGCCAAATCACGATTTGCATGCCCTCAAAACCTTCGGTATTTGAGCATGCTGTGGGCCATGAACTTGAGGGTTTGTTAAAAATATGGATGGAAACCGTGCAGAGGACTTGGAGCTTGCAGTTCTGTGTAATTTTGATGTAATTTGGACCCTAAAAGCGCTCTACTTTGCAATGGAGTGTAGGCATAGTTTTTCAAAATGGCGATGGGCTTCAGGACTATTTTCAGGGGTGATCGTTTTCAGATGGAAATTTCTCCTAAAAGTCATCAGTTGACCCCCCGTAAATTGAACAGAAATTGAAAGATGATGAAATAAGCTTTAATTTGATGTGTGTCTCGAACACCTTGGAGAGTTGTGAGTATTTTTCCCGAATTTTTGAAGTGGGAGCATTTACCATTGGGGTCTATGGAAGTTTATTTACTGGTCTGCTACCTGTAGTTTCAAAATGGCGCCTTCCACCGTTTGTTGTCAAAATGTTTGCGGAGTGTTTTTTTTTCAGGGGGGCGGAACCTGGGGGGGGGGCAGCGTTTCAAAAGGGGTCACCAATGGCGGTTCCGCAACAAATGCGCCCAAAATCTGAATAGGGCCGATGGACCGTCCTCCGATCACAGCAATTTCGAGCGAACAAGGGGGGGGGGGGGTAATTTGGGGTCGGAAGGAGCAAAAACTCAATTAACGCCCGTTGGGGGCGCCCTACAGTAAGGTAGCCGCAAACAGAGGGCTTGTTTTTAGGCCAGAAATCGCAGTCAGAGATTTTTTTTTCTCGCAATTTTTTGATGAAATATGAGTCATCCATCCTTCCTCGTGCCGTACAAGTGGTTTGGAGAAATTTTTCAAAACCTCGCTTCTCTGTAGTTTCAAAATGGCGCCTTCCACCGTTTGTTGTCAAAATGTTTGCGGAGTGGTTTTTTTTTTAGGGGGCGGAACCTGGGGGGGGGGGCAGCGTTTCAAAAGGGGTCACCAATGGCGGTTCCGCAACAAATGCGCCCAAAATCTGAATAGGCCCGATGGACCGTCCTCCGATCACAGCAATTTCGAGCGAACAAGGGGGGGGGGGGTAATTTGGGGTCGGAAGGAGCAAAAACTCAATTAACGCCCGTTGGGGGCGCCCTACAGTAAGGTAGCCGCAAACAGAGGGCTTGTTTTTAGGCCAGAAATCGCAGTCAGAGATTTTTTTTTCTCGCAATTTTTTGATGAAATATGAGTCATCCATCCTTCCTCGTGCCGTACAAGTGGTTTGGAGAAATTTTTCAAAACCTCGCTTCTCTGTAGTTTCAAAATGGCGCCTTCCACCGTTTGTTGTCAAAATGTTTGCGGAGTGGTTTTTTTTTGGGGGGGGGGGGGGGGGGGGGGGGGGGGGCAGCGTTTCAAAAGGGGTCACCAATGGCGGTTCCGCAACAAATGTGCCCAAAATCTGAATAGGCCCGATGGACCGTCCTCCGATCACAGCAATTTCGAGCGAACAAGGGGGGGGGGTAATTTGGGGTCGGAAGGAGCAAAAACTCAATTAACGCCCGTTGGGGGCGCCCTAAAGTAAGGTAGCCGCAAACAGAGGGCTTGTTTTTAGGCCAGAAATCGAAGTCATAGATTTTTTTCTCGCAATTTTTGATGAAATATGAGTCATCCATCCTTCCTCGTGCCGTACAAGTGGTTTGGAGAAATTTTTCAAAACCTCGCTTCTCTGTAGTTTCAAAATGGCGCCTTCCACCGTTTGTTGTCAAAATGTTTGCGGAGTGGTTTTTTTTCAGGGGGGCGGAACCTGGGGGGGGGGCAGCGTTTCAAAAGGGGTCACCAATGGCGGTTCCGCAACAAATGCGCCCAAAATCTGAATAGGTCCGATGGACCGTCCTCCGATCACAGCAATTTCGAGCGAACAAGGGGGGGGGGGGGTAATTTGGGGTCGGAAGGAGCAAAAACTCAATTAACGCCCGTTGGGGGCGCCCTACAGTAAGGTAGCCGCAAACAGAGGGCTTGTTTTCAGGCCAGAAATCGCAGTCAGAGATTTTTTTCTCGCAATTTTTTGATGAAATATGAGTCATCCATCCTTCCTCGTGCCGTACAAGTGGTTTGGAGAAATTTTTCAAAACCTCGCTTCTCTGTAGTTTCAAAATGGCGCCTTCCACCGTTTGTTGTCAAAATGTTTGCGGAGTGGTTTTTTTTTTAGGGGGGCGGAACCTGGGGGAGGGGGCAGCGTTTCAAAAGGGGTCACCAATGGCGGTTCCGCAACAAATGCGCCCAAAATCTGAATAGGGCCGATGGACCGTCCTCCGATCACAGCAATTTCGAGCGAACAAGGGGGGGGGGGGTAATTTGGGGTCGGAAGGAGCAAAAACTCAATTAACGCCCGTTGGGGGCGCCCTACAGTAAGGTAGCCGCAAACAGAGGGCTTGTTTTTAGGCCAGAAATCGCAGTCAGAGATTTTTTTTCTCGCAATTTTTTGATGAAATATGAGTCATCCATCCTTCCTCGTGCCGTACAAGTGGTTTGGAGAAATTTTTCAAAACCTCGCTTCTCTGTAGTTTCAAAATGGCGCCTTCCACCGTTTGTTGTCAAAATGTTTGCGGAGTGGTTTTTTTTTCGGGGGGGCGGAACCTGGGGGGGGGGGCAGCGTTTCAAAAGGGGTCACCAATGGCGGTTCCGCAACAAATGTGCCCAAAATCTGAATAGGTCCGATGGACCGTCCTCCGATCACAGCAATTTCGAGCGAACAAGGGGGGGGGGGGGTAATTTGGGGTCGGAAGGAGCAAAAACTCAATTAACGCCCGTTGGGGGCGCCCTACAGTAAGGTAGCCGCAAACAGAGGGCTTGTTTTTAGGCCAGAAATCGCAGTCAGAGATTTTTTTTCTCGCAATTTTTTGATGAAATATGAGTCATCCATCCTTCCTCGTGCCGTACAAGTGGTTTGGAGAAATTTTTCAAAACCTCGCTTCTCTGTAGTTTCAAAATGGCGCCTTCCACCGTTTGTTGTCAAAATGTTTGCGGAGTGGTTTTTTTTTTTTTAGGGGGGCGGAACCTGGGGGGAGGGGGGGCAGCGTTTCAAAAGGGGTCACCAATGGCGGTTCCGCAACAAATGCGCCCAAAATCTGAATAGGCCCGATGGACCGTCCTCCGATCACAGCAATTTCGAGCGAACAAGGGGGGGGGGGGGTAATTTGGGGTCGGAAGGAGCAAAAACTCAATTAACGCCCGTTGGGGGCGCCCTACAGTAAGGTAGCCGCAAACAGGGGGCTTGTTTTTAGGCCAGAACTCGCAGTCAGAGATTTTTTTTTCTCGCAATTTTTTGATGAAATATGAGTCATCCATCCTTCCTCGTGCCGTACAAGTGGTTTGGAGACATTTTTCAAAACCTCGCTTCTCTATAGGGTGCAGACCAGTAAATCGGTCCGAAATTACCTGCGCCGGCCAAATCACGATTTGCATGCCCTCAAAACCTTCGGTATTTGAGCATGCTGTGGGCCATGAACTTGAGGGTTTGTTAAAAATATGGATGGAAACCGTGCAGAGGACTTGGAGCTTGCAGTTCTGTGTAATTTTGATGTAATTTGGACCCTAAAAGCGCTCTACTTTGCAATGGAGTGTAGGCATAGTTTTTCAAAATGGCGATGGGCTTCAGGACTATTTTCAGGGGTGATCGTCTTCAGATGGAAATTTCTCCTAAAAGTCATTAGTTGACCCCCCGTAAATTGAACAGAAATTGAAAGATGATGAAATAAGCTTTAATTTGATGTGTGTCTCGAACACCTTGGAGAGTTGTGAGTATTTTTCCCGAATTTTTGAAGTGGGAGCATTTACCATTGGGGTCTATGGAAGTTTATTTACTGGTCTGCTACCTGTAAGGATCCGAGACCGCGGTCTCCCGCTACGCCAAAATGGCTCCACGTCCATGAAAAAATGTGGAGGGTGTCTTCCGCCGGGTCGGACACTTTTTCGTCGATTTTTTTGTGACTGCGTTTAAAATCGCGATAAGTTGAAGCAATGCCCTTCCGCCGGGTCGGACACTTTTTCGTCGATTTTTTTGTGACTGCGTTTAAAATCGCGATAAGTTGAAGCAATGCATCGATCCTTCGTTGATCCCAAACAGGCCCCCGAAATTATCAACGCGACACTGAATTATACGTGGCGGGCAGCGAACTCACAACGCTCAGCCTTGGTGGAAGCATGGAGCTATAAACACGTACATGCTGGAAGCAACAGAGCACTATATCACGTCACACGCTTGTGCTTCAATTAATAGCGAGCGCCGCGGACCCAACCTCGTTTCCAGGGTGTGGAGCAGCATAGATATAGAATAAAAAGACAGCTGAAGTACGCGTTGCCATCGACGGTTTTACGCACAGCCGGGAAGTACTACGCAGTGTAGACTTTCGATTGGTCAGACCGCGCGAGGCATACTAAAGTGTAGTCCTTCTGAGTATTCGTTGCACTCGGCGCAGGGGCGGCAAGCAAAGCACAGGAAAGAATAGGGACACTTGGTGGCCACGCACCATGGAGAAAAAATATTTTGCCAAGGTCACCCCATACTACCGTTTGGTGAACGCTTTAGCTGCACGGCCGAGTAGAACACGTAAACGAAACCCCTACGTTGACCTCGCTGACCTCGCACAGTCTAGACACGCAGAAAAGCCAGCACAGGGGGCGGCGAGGCAGTCAACGTGAAAGCGCACACGACGGCAAATTCCTGCGCAAAACGCAGTCACCAAAAATCGACGAAACGGATCGCCGGTCCGTACAGGAAAATCAGGACGACCCGAAGTGTCCGACCCGGCGGAAGACACCCTCCGCATTTTTCCACGGACGTGGAGCGATTTTGGCGCCGCGGGAGCCCGCGGTCTCGGATCCTTTCATGAGCAAACATCGTCTCGGAGGTCGAGTTAAACTCTCTCTTATATATATAGATAACAATGAAAAATGACAAATTATTAGACGCATAACGTCGTTCCCTTTTTCTGTGTCTTTTCGCAACTTTTTAAAACTACTTTAAAGATTTTTTTTTTTCAAAATGTGGATCGAAAGTCGTTAGCTCATAGGCATTTGCTCTTTGGTAAAAGTCGGGTACTAACAATTAGAATTAAAATGAACATATCAAATAATCAACATTTGCCCTTTTCAAACCACTAACAGTGAAATATCACTATCATGACATTTTCAAAGGAAACGTAAGGTAAAAGAGCACAAGGGACCATTTAAATAATTCCATAGAAAAAATCCCCAAACCCACCCAGTTTGAAAGAAAACAAAATTAACATGATTGTTATGTTGATTGTTGTTAACCTGCAAGATATTTTATTCAGAACACAAAATAAATTAAATAGCTCCACTTTAAAAGATTAATCTGATTTTGAAACAAGAGTGAAAAGTCATACATTTTGTCCAACAATTGTATAAGTGTTCAACTTTCGGTAGTTCGATAAGGGACAATTAGATTGCGTTGCAAACAGCAAAGCCAAAAATTGGAAGGGCAAAATTCACACCTAAAATGCAAGGCAACCAAAAATGGGAGCGTTTAAGTGAATAATAAAGAGTAACTATGAAATACATTTCAATATGAACAATAGAGTAAATAACCACACTATCATATCTCCAAAAAGGGGGGTCAGCACACCTCAATCGAGAAATAAAGGCTGCGATTCTAGTCAAACACTTTCAAACATATTTCACAGTTTAGAAGACGTCCCAAATTCATACAAATATACTACCATTTCACAATAGGCCTTAACAAGTTGGATGTTTTCAACGGCGCATGTGCACATCAACATTTGATGATTTTTCTTTTGGGATAAGCATTTCATCGTACGCGTGTGAAATTTCATCGTAGCCATGTGGTTGGTGCAGGAATGACCCCACAACCACATGTCAGTGCTAATGTGTCACCCTAAAGGGGCCCACTAACAACAGGGAATTTCTTTACATCAAACTAATTGATTATGTAACTGGAGGAAGGCTTTAAATCTAAAACGTATTTTTAATAAAACTGCAAACCAAGGAATATTTCACACAAAGAGAGCACCCTGCATGCACCATGTACCCTGTATCATATAAATCTCTATATTAAAGCAAGTAACTCGAACGGTTGGTTAAGCCCGCCGCACACGTCAGGTAGATACTGCATGAGCAGAAAGCCATTCGAACTGCGTGTTCTGCCTCGCGAGGCCGTGGGGCCACTTTCTCAGCAAAACTTCACCGCACGCGAGGATATTTTGTGAGCTACGTGCTGAGCAAACGACGTCTAATGACTTTTGCTAAGCACGTATAGCTCCCGTGCGCGGCGGGCTTACGGTAGGCTATACAGGTTGAGTAAAAACAACGAAACCCAAATATCGGGACCATTGTTTTAGTGAAGTTCTGCATAAAGTTCTGCATTAAGTGTTCTTTCATCAAAACGAACACAAATCACATAGGGATGTGTGTTATTTTCGTTTTGCTGAAAGAACGCACACCTTTTTGTGTTCCGTGGACAGAACTTTAAAACGGTGGTTGTGTTTAAAATTCCGTTTCCTTTCATATCCTAGATTTTGAAAGTGCTACATGCAGAAGTTTACTAAAACCATGGTCCCGACATTTGGGTTTTCGGGTTTTTTTACTCACCCTAGAGTTGGCAGGATAAGTCGGAATAGTCATATTTCTGTTACTTCAGTTACCATGCATTATATTTATCGCCATATGTTTTTGTTAAATAGGTTGGTGAAAATGTCGATTGTAATTTGCTACCGATACCCACTGCATAGTTCACAAATGATCACCCAATATGGCGTCCAAAGTGGTGAACCCGTACCTCTGTGGAGCTCTCGTCATTCCAATATCCTTCCCTTTGATTTTACCGTCGACTAAGAACTCTTTACCAATTAAGCCCTGTCCCCATGTGATGATTTTGTCGATGTTCGGTGTAGGAACGCCGACGATTTCAGCGATACCCCGGTGTACAACCAGACCAAATGGGACGTCCTCACAAAGGTATCGGAACTTGAAATTGGGGCTCACACCGCCATCTTCATTATTGGTGACGGGGTGACGCAATCCTTCGTACGCTTTGTTGCTCTGCATCATCCGTAGGAATGAGCTCTTGTCTTCGATGTCATCGGCGTAAAAATCTAACGTGCTGAATAGTAAGGTGAGGTTTGTAACATATGTTATTATAGCTTATACTTTCAATGTCGTATTCAACAACTACCAGTACGCCTAGATATTCGGAACTTTGGAACGCCAACGATTGGCGCAGTGGTTAATAATAATAGTAGGTATTAATAGAGCACGTATCCACCAGGACTGGTGCTCAAGGCGCTACATTATTATTACCCCTGCTCGTTGGGCAAATGAAACATTCCAAATACCATCTCAGCTCCCTGGGGAGCTAGTATACAGCCCGATGCAGCCTGTTAGGTGCAAGGAAGTTAATTCAATCACAACAACCGTCTCTGCCCTCACAGGTACCCATTTACTCCTGGGTGGAGAGAAGCAATGAGTGACAAAGTGCCTTGCCCAAGGGCACATGCACCATGACCCCAGGCTGGACTTGAACCCACAACCTGCAGCTTTACCCGCAGACCACGAATCCAGTGCCTTCAACTTAACCACGATCGAGGCCATATCACTCTACGGTTAGTGGTTACTGTCCTCGCCTTCCACCGCTGTGGCCCGGATTCAATTCCTGCCCGGACCACATGTGGATTGGGTTTTCAGTACCTACCTGATTCCGTTGGTTTTCCCATGCACCTCTAAAACTGTAATTTCTTCTCATTGTCTTCTTCTTACATGTTTCTTCAGGCTTTCGAGCTACAGTGCCTATAGGACACATGAGGAATCCTTGATAAAGGATCCGTGGTTTCATTGCAAGAAAGAAATAAAATAGCTTGGAAGCACCAACCGGGCGAAATATAATATGCACCTACACTGTTGGGGGACATACAAAGTACCAAATAACAGGCATGCAACTGGGAATAAGCCATTTGCGAGTAACCTATACCCTTTGGGATTTACATTTGAAAAACGTCTGGTACAATGACTTGCTCAGAATGCTTGGCACATTTTAACTGTGAATTCGCCAGACCAAAGACACTGTTGCTAATCACATGATTCGGGGCAAGCTCTTGCATAGTTACGTAAGAGACGCTCAGCACCAATACATCGTTCACAATGGGTGAGAATGGCACAAAGACACCAGACCATGCCGGAGCTGGGGGTTGCTGGCATAAGGCTTGCCCCGAATCACGTGATATAGTAACAGTCTCTTTGGTCGGGAGAATGCTAAGTTAAAACGTGCAAAGCATTGTATTAAGTCAGCGTTCCAGATTTTATTCAAATTTAACACGCAAATGGCTTATTCACACAAAAAGAGGAAATTCAAATCTTTCCAAGACTTTGTACAGTGTTTTTCTATTTTCAATGGCACACATGGAAAGTCAAAAAAATAGGAAATCAGCTGATCCGAGGAAAAGTTGCATGCCTGAAATAACCTTGATATGAATCTATAGTATACCAGAACTCAATCATAATGACAAAGATAAACGACACAGTAATATAATACTTACATATCAGAAATATGTTTGACATTGGACAAGTCGATATCAGCATTCTTGGCGCAGATGGCCTTGGCAATGGCTACAATCTCACCACTGACACTCGAGAGCAGGTCTGCGGACGCTTGGTCCAGGCCCTGATAGAAGAGAGGAGACTCGCTCACCGGCTTACCGTCCCAGTTATGCCATCTAAACAATTAGATTAACGAGAAAGGAGAGTCGACGTTACTTTGGAAAAAAAAAATCACAGAACGCACTTACAAGTTGAAATTATCAACACAGGAAAGTTTCCGTTAAACCAATATCGTCAACCTATGGTTTGGAGACGTTCATAGCAACATGATTGTGACCTAAATCACAATGACGTTTTGAGTTAACGTAGTCAAATTAGGTACGACTGTTAGATTCAGCAATAAGTAATAGGTTTGCATCTATTGCTATCTTAGAGTTTTAGATTTACTTTAAAAAAAGACATTCAACTATGTTCTATACATGTCACCAATTAACTCACCTCCCATACATGATTGAAGGATGAATAAAAGCATTGGTGTAGGTTAAGGTCATTCCCAGAAGGTCACCGTAGGCTGCGCATACTGGGAGGGGGCCAAGAGATTGCTGGATGGCTTTCAATGGGTCAACCTGTGTAATAACAAAAATACATTAGGTTTGTGATCCCCCAGCTGATAACCCGCAATAAACGCATCAAATATGATTTGACTGATATTCTTATACGAAGACAACTCAGTACAAAAGCCAGCAGCGCCGTCTAACATCTATCTACCTCACCTTTGGTTCCACTCTGCCTTTCCTGATGGCGCCCACAAAATGTTCCTTGAAGCCAACGATGTCAGCCCTCTTACCAAACTCTGTCACGCGACAGGTCCATGGCAGAGAGTTGAAATTAAAGAATGTGATCCCTTTCGCTTTGTCCCCTGCACGAACAAAATCATCAGTTAGTTTCTTCAAAAAATAAACACCATTGATTTGTTAAGTGTATACCGGTGGCGTAATATTTAATTTGAAGAAAATCAAAATGTTGTACCAACCTAAAATATCATAAGCTTGGAACTCCCAGCCAGCTGCACCAGGCATTCCTATGACAACCATGCCTGGCTCCATATGAGGCTTCAATGCTTCCCAGTACTGCGCATGTGCAAAAGCAGGAACAACAAACACGATGATGTCACTTCCCGGCACAGCTAATTTGGGGTCGTTGGTAATCAAGCGAGGTTTTGAAACAAACTGCTGTTCTTTCCCATCCACGTCCGTGTAGTCCAGCACGAGGTCTGAGCTTTCACGAGCTTTACTCCAGCGTTCAGCCTCGTCTTGGAATAAGCTCAACACCCGAACCTCATTGTCAGGGTTGCTGGCCGCGATACCTGGAAATCAAGTTACTTAGGTCATCATTGTTGAAGCACTATAGGTCTCTGCTGCTTAACGACCTACTCGCAACTTTGAAGTTGTGTTTGGTAAGAGATGATTGAACTACAAATTGTTGAAAAGACGTGGAAAAACTGTTTTCGTCGAATTACCTCACTGAGTGTGTAGATGATAAAGAAATAAAGGTATACTTTTAAAATATGCCTATCGTAGGAAGTGACTGGGTTGACGTGGAAAGGGGGCGTGGCTCGAAAGGGGTAACACATCAACGATAATGGCAGCGATCAAACTGATGAGCAAGAATTGACTATGCATTGCATGGCAGATGGTTTTAATGCAGCTGTGTGGATTTACATGTACATGTAACTTGAAGCTTTGCATGGCGGATGGAATAAAGTAGAAAGATTGCGGGTAACACCATGTGGAAAGTAATCTCTTCTTATATAGGAGAAGATTAGGCAGCGTGGTTCTGAAAAGAACCGGTTGTTTGAGTGTAAAAAACTCGACGTTTTGGACAGTGCTCTGTCCGTCCCCAGGAGGTGGACTCACCCTCGGGAGGACGGACAGGGCACACAGTTCGAAACGTCGAATTCTACATTCAACCAACCGGTTCTCTTCTTCCAAGAAGAAATTACTTTCCACATGGTGTTACCCGCAATCTTTGTACTTTTGTCTGGATATGATGATCAGGATAACAACAGGAAAGTAGGGGACTGTAGGCTTTGACCAGAATCTACTTAGACGATACAATTACTAGGAGTAATGCATTGAAATAAACTGTGGTGAAATCTTGGGGAAATGGAGCACGAAAACCGTGTTGAAATAACAGAAAAACCGTATACAGTGACTGAAAATATAGCAATACATATACTGGAATGTACACACTAAATTATACACGAGCATACAACGTGACAAACATTATCCCCAAATAACGCTAGAGTTTCGTACCCCAAGACTCCTCTATTTTGACGATCCACGCATAAATCACTATATCATCTTACAATAATAAAGGCTAAATAATAAGTGGGTGTACCGGTACTCACTTTCACAATTATCAGTAACGCACGGTAAAGGTAAACAAATAAAAGGTATTTTGGTCAGAAATCTGATCGGTACCAAGGTACTGCAAGGTATGGAAACGAACAGTTGAGGGCGACCTACTAATCATCGCTCGTCCATTAGAGTACGAGTACGAATACTTTTAAAAAAAATACTCGATTAGTGCTCGAGTACGAGTACCGAGTCCGAGCACAGTACTATTCTCAGTCAAACAGTCTAAACAATGGCGTCGTCTCAGTTTTTAATTACTTACATCTTTAAATCCCAGGAATGTAATCTATTCATTTCAAAAGGAACAGTGCTAAATCGCAACAATTCCAGCAGTTGTTCAGTCACGGGTCCAGGAATGCAAAATGAGGACAGCGGGGACAAGATAAATCACAGATACTCGTCTTATGGGGTTTAAACGAAGTGGGACGATATTATTGATAGAGAGGGGGGAGGGGAGGGGGACGGCCTTATTTTATTATCGATACTTTCAGTTGGAAATGGTTGATTGGCTTGCAGAGAAATCAAAGTTACCTGATTTTCCTCTGTGCATGTCCGGACAAACACATGAAGTTAACAGCTAGCCGTGAGTGGTATCGGTCCGACTGGGCCAATACGCACAATGAACCATTTGCGGTATATATATTCGGAAATAGAAGCACTCGGAATACAAGTACTCGTACTTTTACTCGGAAGTAAAGGTATTCGTACTCAGAGATCTGAACTTGAACTCGGAAGTACAAGTACTCGTTCTCGGTTACCTAAGTACTCGGCAGTACTTGGTACTCGGAAAAAGTACTGGACTACAACACTGGGGGGGGGGGGGGTACTTACCCGCATGCACGTGGGCACCATTTCCTCCACCAAGTATCAGCACCTTCAGATGCATATCTAGAGCAAAGAACGCACGTATCAGCTAGGATGAGTTGTGATGCTGAACCTACCCAATGCAGAATTGAAACTTTTAATTTATTATTGAGAGTTGACATTTTGGCAGGTATGATATCTCTAAGGTTACTTCAACATTTTGTTTAACATCAGTTACATATAGGCTTCATTGACGTAGCCGTCGTGAATTTATGGTGGCTCAGTTTTACACAAGTCAGGAACTCTGCAATAAAACAAGTAAAGAAAGATTTGGAATTCACACTTTGTCCGGCTGGGCAATGTGGGAATTCCAAAACTGCCTGGCAAAGTAGGAACACATCCAAAACTTACATGTATATATTGTACGAAATTTTGAGCGTACTAGATTATTGTCATGCGAACAGAGGCATACTGTGCCAGCGCTGAACAGCCAGACTGCCCACAATGGTTAATGTTCCTTTATTGCACCGCTGCAGTCAAAAAGGAGTATTTGCGTCAATTTAGACGTAATTGCTAGAGCTTAAAGTTGTAAATGTTGAACCTACATCGCGAAAATACTGAACCTGGGCAAAGTGGTAATTTTGGTTAATTTTGATGTATTTTCTATATATGATTAACATTGGTAATATTTATTCCAACATTACGCTTTCACGCGAACCCGGTCAAATTTGGGAATTTCTTCACTCAATTTTGATGCAAATGCTATAGATAAGGAGTGTTGAATTTACCTATTGGTAATATTCCTACATTTCGCCACTCTTGAACCTGGGCTAAGTGGAAATTTGTTAAATTTGATGTACTTTTCTAGAGGTAAGGGGTGTTGAAATGACCCAATGTACGAATATTGCCAAAAGGTAATTGCAACAGCACTTATCTATAACAAATTGCATCAATGAATTGCCCGTAATTCCCACTTTGCCCAGGTTCAATAGTTGAGCAATGTGGGAATATTACCAATGGGTACTTTGAACAGCCCTTGTCTATACAAAATTAAATAACAATTGAACGAAATTCCCACGTTGGCCTAGTACTACTAGTCTAGATGTTGTTATGGTTTGATACGTGATAACCCGCCGGCGCAAGAGGGCGCTATCACGACCAACAACCCGACGGGTCGTACTATTGGAAATGAGGTTGAAATAAAGTAAGACCTGGGGACGAGGTTGACACATTAAGCATCATCATCTCGCACGTAGCCAGGATGACCGTTTTGGCAGATTTTCGGCTAACTTTGACAGAAAATTTGACAGAATGGATTTTTTTTTGGCAGATTTCTAGCAGAATTCTGCAAAAAATGGTTATTTGACAGAAAAACAGCAAATTTTGGAAAACAAAATGGTATATTTGTTTAAATAGCTTAAATCTTTTCAAACAAACCCTTGCATTATGGTACAGGTTGGCTGGTCCACACGCCGAGGTTCACAGGTAACCAGGCTTTGTCGGTGTCGTTACGCAATTTCATAACATCTTTGTGTGACTAAAGATTGTTTATAATGTAATTTGAACCTCAATTAAGGCAAAACTACAAATCTGCATGTAATTTTAAGCGTTTATATTGTATTTCGAGTAATATTTGGCAGATTTTTGATAAATCTGACAGATTTTTGAAGTGCATTTAGCAGAATTTGGCCATGACCCTACGGTTACCATGCCCGTAGCTGTAAGTGTAAACATTGTATGCGCAAATGTTTTGTGACCAGTGACCTTCCTCCCCATGGGCGGTCTATTTCTACAGGCATGTGTTTACACCAATGCTAACGTCAGTGAGTTAAAAGGCTTTTACAATTTGTTTCATTGTCCAGCTGACCTTGTCCTTTCGTGACCCTTGCTCCGCGGTCACAAGGTGCATGCACATTCCGCACGTTCTGCCCCACATAGCGCGAACAGTACAGAGATGACCTCGCGCCGCTAGGCAGGGTGACGGTAAGGTCATGGCCAAATTCTGCTAAATGCAATTCAAAAATCGGTCAGATTCATCAAAAATCTGCAAAATTCCCCAGAATTACTCGAAATACACAATAAACACATGAAGATGTTGTAGTATTGCCTTAATTAAGGTTCCAATAACATTATAAACAATCTATAGTAACCTAGAGATGTTAAAAAAAATTGTAAATTGCAGGCAAAACGCGGTAGCGTCACTACAAAGTCCGGTTCCCAGTGAACCTCAGCACCTAGACCAGCTAACCTAGCTGTCCCATTAAAACGGTCACCCTGTGGCTAGGCTACGCTTTGCGAATCAGCTGGCGCTTCGGGCAATTTTAAGTCCCTGGATTTATATCGAGTTAATTTGGTATGCGGACTGCAATGTAGCCACACTACCCAGCTCCTCCTTGCTCTATGCTCTATCCATGTAAACTTAGAGCCTCCACGACCAATTACTGAATAATCATCTCCTCTTTATTCGCAAACGGAGTTGTCGCTGTAAATCCAGCGATAAAATAAAGAAAAAAGATGAGGCTCACGGATGTCGAGCAAGTTACATCATATCCTAGCCGCGTAATTAAGGTCGCGCTGACCATCGATAATCCGACTCGATCTATCGTCGAGCGCGTTACTGGTTTCTACCTGCATGACCATTCAAGGCTAATTCATGCCTGAAAGTGTGAGAATAGCAATCCATCAAAAATATATGTTTGTCGATATAGCCTCTTAATTCTCCCGCGTCCCACCTAGCTTCCTCTACCATGTCTACAGTAACGTGTTTCTCGAGCGGTAGTAAGGCCTTTATTTGGGGAACGTCTATTTCAGCATGGAGGAATAAAAACAGTTACTTTCTTCAACACGTTAAAATGGACGATGAACTGGTTTTCTTCATTTCCAAATGATTGTGTATTCCCATACCTTCTCCGATTCACTTGCATTTACAAATAAATAAATTTATATCATTTGCTACTGAGCTCAAAAACGTTAGTTCTCAACTTGAGCACTGCGTCACCTTCCGAAAGGTCACGACCTTCGTGAACACCAACTAAATAGAGTATTAAAGCATTTACTTTAAGTGTCACTTTTCCATGACCCAAGTCTATAACTAAAAAGTTAATTCTCTGTGCGATGAAAATAATTTTCAGCCTTGGGGACAAAACTGTATTCGGTTACAAGTCGTTTCAAAAAATGTGTAAAATTATGCGTTGAATTTTTAAAGATAGAAAAGGATAGCACATACTTCTGGTACTGTATAAAGCTGTACACTATCATAATTGCTATACCATTTAGGAATAAGATTCCTCCAAGCCATCACAATTACTGAGCACAATAATTACCCACAACTAGGTCAACTGGGACATAATATGCACCGTTATATTAAAAAAGCAGCCCAAGCTGAGAGCTCGCTAAACCTTTTTGAAACGTCCAGAGGTGTAAGCCTCCCTAAATTAATTCCTACACAGATTTATACTTACTGAAATTCCTTGCTCTATGCTGAAATCAGACGAGCTGTGTTCCTTGCTCTATATGCTTGGAGGTAGTAGTACACTGTGAAGCCCCGGCAAATGTATAGCGAATCACTGTTATTCCTTCCAGGCGGTGCAGTACATGTATTTTTTACGCATTGCTCGCGCGCCAGTGTCACGGTCTCACTTCTCAGTCCGGCGTGCTAGCTTCTCCGAGTGGATTCGGCGGATAATTGAGCACGTTACAGTGCACGTTACATGAGCACGATACATGCTCATGTGTCCGCTGTGCTTACTTTTCCTCGGGCTGTGTTCTGAAGTCTTCACGGTCCATAAATAACACAGTGAGGGACACCGAAGAATGTGTTATGTAACACTTCCTGTGGGTCATATGGTCATGGTCTTTCAAGCATTCTGATTTGACTGTGTTCCCAGCGTCATGTGTGTGTTCATAATCGATCTGTACGGTACTCAGGGTGACCGTAAGGTCATGAATAAATTCTGCTAAATGCAATTCAAAAATCTGTCAGATTCATCAAAAATCTGCCAAATTCCCCAGAATTACTCGAAATACACTATTAACACTTAAAATCATATGTAGATGTTGTAGTATTGTCTTAATTAAGGTTCAAATTGCTTTATAAACAATCTATAGTAACATAAAGATGTTATCAAATTGCGTAAATTTCCGCGCGGTAATTGCGTCAAGACATTGAAGTCCGCGGTTCCCAGTGAAGGTGAACCTCAGCACCATGGAGGAATAAGAATTCCTCCATGTCAGTACCTAGACCAGCCAACCTTTCCTATTATGCAAGGGTTTGTTTGAAAAGATTGAAGCTTTGTTAAACAAATATACCTTTTTTCAAATTTATGTTTTTCTGTCAAATATCCATGTTTGCAGAATTCTGCCAGAAATCTGCCCAAAAAATCCATTCTGTCAAATTTTCCGTCAAACTCGTTTTTTTTTAACAAAAAAATCTGTCACAGTTAGCCGAAAATCGGCTAAAACGGTCACCCTGTTCATGGAGTAGAGCCGCATTACAATACGGGAACAACAGATTGCAACATACGTCTACGTCTCCACAGGTCAATTGCTCTATGTCACAAGGTTATCACGAAATAGATAATGGATTTTACTCAACTAGGAATTTCCAAGGTGTGTTGATTCGTCGCAAATTGAAGTATTTTATGTAAGGGAAATATTAAGTACGAATTTCAGCCCAGAAAATTAATTCTGGTTAAAATAGGGGCATTTTGAAAGTACACTTTCAAACTCAAAAACTTGTACACAAGAACAAAGGAATTAATGACTTCACAAGGTTACACATTTCGGTATTTGTTTGTAATTGTGTGTTCATGGAGGAGAACTATCGAACTGCTTGGCCTGTGTTCTTGCTCGTTCGTGGTCCATCACCGTAATTATAGTTGTTTTTATTTTTGCAACCACGGTTTAAAATAAATGTGCCTCTTTAAAGTCTGTTTCTTTGGTTATTGGAGTTTCGCCACGAAAATTGTGGATTCGACTGGTACCATGTAAGTTACGTATACATACACACATCCTAAGAATGATCTTTACGTGCTCCATGCCGGTACAACCCCAAAGAACTCAGCACACATATAAAGTTGGCGAAAATGTACACTACTGCGCAATTTTGCGCATGCGTGTTGAAGTGAAATTTCCCTCTCTGAGAAGCTGTAGCACACCGGAGAAGTGAGACCGTGAAACCGATATTAAGTGTTTTACCGAGGTCACATGCAGCGGTCAACCGAGAAATGCATGCCCTGAGAGGTGTTCACCGGGCCACCGGTCAATCACGTACGGTGCGCCCTGCGGATGTCGGCGAATTATTTTTTCCCAAACTTCCGCATACATGGTTCGCTCGTACCCCCGCCCGCCCTGTTTGCAGGGCGGGGGTACGAGCGAATTGCATGGTTGTAGAACGCACTCTACAATAGTTTTATGAATATCATTTTTACCAAAATTACCATGAATTTCCTGAATTGTCGAGCTGCTCGATAATGATGTGTTCTTATTCTTCATGGATATAGCTCAGTTGCATCACGGACCATTTCCACACTATACCGCGAGGGATCCTTGCAGTATGGGTTCGAATCACCATTTTTACCCGATTTGTTAATTTCCTTTTTTTTATAAAAGGGAAATAAAAGTCCGAATTTCATTACGTTCGAATTCATTTTTTTCTAATTTCATATTTTTTGCCATGTTTTCAAGTTAAGTCCAATTCGTCATAGCGTGCACCCCGTGCGGATGTCGTTTAGGAAAACAAAACTCGCGGCCGGCCGTGGCCTAGTTTCTGGAATGCACGGTCGTATAATCACGCCTTGTATGGTATACGTGCGTACCAGGAAGAATCATGGAGGAAGGAAACACATGAAGGAAGTTCCTGAATTCCTCCTATTACAGGTAGTCATTATTGGCAGAATATTTGCATGCCTATTTAACGAATGTTTTGCACCCGTCGCGAATGCGTTTTTGTCCTTTGCACTCATTCTGCATGGTTGGGACGTGCGGAAAACAAGGTTAATTGATCTTGTCACTTTTTTTTATCTGATCTTCAGACTCAGAGAGACGTTGACATTTAGAGGAAATATCAGTGGCATTGTTGCCGAGGGGTGGGTAACGGAATGGATCATCCACTAAAGCCCCCAGTATTGAATTATGTGTTTCTGCATGGTGTTGTTTTTTTTTAACACAAAGACACTCCGATGCTCCTCCTTCCTTCAGTCCGATGGCGCAATTTGCGCTGCGTTGGCTAGTCCACGCCATGCCAACAATCTCGGATTCGCCGCAGATCTTGATGCAGCTGCAAGTCTGTCCACTGCTTTATCGTTCGTCCGTGGCGTATCCAGAGGGAGGGGGAGGGGGAGGGGGAGGGGGAGGGGCCCTCGACGGATTTTTTATAGGGAAAAATATCAGTAAGTATTTCAATAAATGGTTAGAGATTTCTGACATAACCCCCCAAAAAGCAAACCAGCTCAAAAGAACATTATACGCTGTGATAATCAGTTTGCAGTTTTGAAGAGCGCCCCCATTTGGAAGATGGGTACCAGCCCCCCTTCCCCACCCCCGCTTTTTGATTTTACGGAGGCCGCGGATGTGTGGTTGCCCCCGACATCCAAAGCTGTAGGCCTATACGCTACTGTCGTTCGTCCATGATTGTTGTCGGACGACCTCTCAGTGTCTCTTTCCATCGACTGACCCCTGGATTATTTCTTTATCGAATCCTCCGCGGCACATGACGTGGCCAAAGAAACGCAACTTCCGCACAACCATCTGTTTCTCCGCATCAACTCACTCCCTGATGTGGTATCCAATACCGGTTAGGCATAAATCAAGAATGCGTGCTGATGGAAGGAGGTCTGCCCGATGTTCTTCAACACCTATGTTCGCCAATACCGATGTTCCCCGAAATCCTTAGGGTTACGATTAGGGTTAGGGTTATGGAACATCGGTATTGGGGAACCACCCGATTCTGCATATTTATTATGAGCAACCTTGGGCCCTATTCGATGAAGAAAACCAATCCGTCAATCGCAGTCTACTCATGGAGTCAACTGTTGATCCAGTGACGTCACAAAGAAGGAGGCCACTGCACTGGTACACCAAGCACTACATAAAGTGCCCCCTTGCTTTTCAAGTAGATTTGGGGTTGACCATTTTTGGGACCCACTTCTCGGGATTTTTTTACTACTGCGTTATCTCGCAATACTATTGCGTTAATTTGCAACATATGGATTTCTAAAAGTCAACCTCGGGAAAAGGCCTTTCTAGCATCTCCATTTTATGAAAACTGAAGAAAAAAAACTAAAAGAGATATCGACGACGTTATTTTTGGATGTGGAGTTCATTCAAGTACGATTTTCGTATATACAAGTAATGCCCGAATGCCCGAATATCGCCCTTGTCTTGTCGTGCCCTCATGTATACATCAAGTTCCAGGTATGTCAAGCAGCAGCTCCCGTGCTTTTGGCAGACCAGTCTGTAGACCTTTATCATGCTGACACCATTTCAGTTGTTTCCTGTGCACTTGAACTCAGTGGCGTAGCCACGAGGGGCAAGGGGGGGGGGGGGGAATGCCCCCCCCCCCGGTGCCCCCACCAAAATACTTATAATTCCCCGTTTCCTTCCCAACCGAAAAAAAAGGGTTTCTGTAAGTTGTACTTTTTCGTTAGCCAATGGCTTAATTACTGTTTAAAATTTATTATGTCAATGGATAGCGAAGCATTTAATGGGGCCCAACTGGAAAAAAACTGCAATAGCACGTTTGCGGTAATTATGTGCGCGGCCGCATGATATTCTGATGCTCCCTGTGCGCCGCGCCCCGACCTTTTTTTTTATCAGGAGACGGGCACGGTTGCTTTCGGATGGCCAGTTCAGTGACCATTATTCGTGTGAAGAGCAATATTTTTTTAGACGCCAATTTAACATCTTGAGAGGGGACACCAATTTAATGTTGTGAGCAGGCACTACCTTGATGTCTGCATTTAATAGTAAGTTGCTATATAGGACAATAGCTGTTGGGGAAAAAACATTTTCGGGGTGAATGAAACGCGAAATAGCACGGGAAATGGATCAGTAAAGTATTTACTAGGTTAATAACTTAGGAACACCTAAATCCTACCATATGGCCATAGCCTATCACTGTCCGCCTAAAAGGCACTCATGGCGCTTGAGGAGAAAGTCAAGTTAGGATTGTGTCTTGTGAGAGTAAAGCTTGATTGTACAGATGAGATGTTATGTTTGTCTAGTCGAGGGGCGCGACGTTGTTTTTGATTGACGTTGTTATTGTTTGACATAACAACTTCTTGCCCTATAGACTAAATGTTTGTCTTAAATGTTGTGATGCCTGGATGGAGATGATTTTAGTTGGTTCCACACTTGGGTTGGATCAAGGATCTGTCACCCCAAAGAGGGGAGGTCGATCCTGCAGGGCTCGTGAAGCATCAAGAGCTCACCAGAGTCCGGTGCGTGTGGTGGATAAGGTCGATGAGATACTCCGGGGATGATTGTTGTGGAGGGTTTTGTAAATGAATGGGTCACTAGTTTCTTTTAATTTGACGGGGGGGGGTGCATGCTTCCCTGCTCACGCTCGGAAAAATGATGAATTGAAAATATAATGAAAAACGTAAGGAGTCTTGGGGGAAAATTTGCTTTGCCCCCCCCCCCCCCGGAAAAAATCCTGGTGACGCCCATCACACCTCCAGTTTAAATTCCCTAGATGGAATATTTCGGAGGACCACCACCAGCCACTCCATGCACCAACCAAGTACCAAGTACGGTCACCAGACAACCCTCTAAAAATAATGTACATTTTTTGCTATACCGAAGCTATTCTTATCCTAAGCATGGCGTCGCATGGACCAAAAATTTTTTTGGCCCCCCCCCCAAAAAAAAATGTGTTCTGGATCCGCCCTTGAGGGGAGGGGGTGCTGGACATCACGGACGCTCAAAAACCACTAATTAATCCGCATTGCATTTCTACTGGGGCCATTGACCTCCCACCCCATTCAAGACTCCTGTGAATTAACGCCTCATGATGTTAAATCAACTGAACTTCAATTGACTAAATTAAATAACACGGTGATTAAATTAACTTCGCACCTTGGCGGCCTCCCCCTGCCCCCTCCCCCAACTTCCATGTTTAGAAGCGCCACATAAATTTTCGCCCACGGGAAAATTTGATGCAAGTCCAACTGACCATGGCGGAATGGTCCAACCACGATCGAGCCGAAATGTCGCCCTCTATTTGCACCATTACACTATTGTCATGTAACTACTCATGTTATTGCATCATGTGGCGCGCCTTATTTGATATCCAGCATGCACGCTGCGCGCGATAGAGCATCATCATATCCATGTACATGTACGTACCTAGACCTAGCACCTACATTTGAGAACTGGTGCCCAGGTACCGAAATAGTGACTGTGATCAATTGTACTTTTTGTGGGGCGAAATAAACTTTGTCGCATATATATATTCATGATCGATGCTGTTTCCGGCGTGGCGTCTTGTATGCATGAGTCGCCGGCGCGGACGCAAAAGCCGGATCGACACATTCCTCCATGGTATCACTCAGGATCGCGTCGGAGTGCACTTAGTACGCCATGGAGGAAGGAGCTATCTGAATTATGGCCGGGGCCGGCGCGGCGCAAGCTTGCACCTACTTCTTAAATCAGACTGATTTCAGAAGTAGCTGGAGTGCACAGAGTAGTTCTAGGAGTTCTGTGGCAGCAGGATGGTACTTGGGAAAAATGTTGCAGCCTGACGCCACTGTACTTCCGCGATTGTGTGCAATGTCTGTGGAGAGTCAAGACAATTTTCAAAGTATTTCCTAATATGATTGGAAATGTTTCTCCGTCCCAGATTCATGTCTTATCATCATTTTTGCAATGAATGACCTTCATTGCGATGATACATGAAGAAAAAAGTGGCGTCAGGTTGCAACATTTTTTCCGGTACCGTGATAGGCCTACTTGAGAAAATCCTCCTGAAGACTCAGCCTCCACGGAGATTAACAGGGAGGCCTTAATTCAGGCTGTCAGGATAATAGAAATATTTTGATTTTGAGTGGTTATCACATGACTTTAATATCGCTCCATAGATTTTTTTATCCCTCGTGTCTTTTGTACACACACACAAAGTACAACAAGGTGAAGGCAGACTGTGTGAAGGCTTAATTGATCTTGAATTGGCCGCAGTGCGCGACCGGAAAGAATGTTGCAACCTGACGCTACTTCAGCGGTGTGTACAAAGTCTATGGAGAGTCAAGACAATTTTCTAAGTATTTCCTAACAAAATTGGAAATGTTTCTCAGTCCCTGATTCATGACAATGACTGACCTTCATTGAGATGATATATGAAATAAATGCAGGTTGCAACATTCTGTCTGCACGACCTATTGTACAATTCACGCTCCAGTGCACAACCCCAGAGTATTGAAACATGAGGTTTCGGCAAGAAATATCGAAAAATTGTGTTGAAATGACTCAAGATTGCGAATCAGTATTTGTTGCCTTAGGCTGAATATCAGATGTTGCCTGGACAATTTTGCCTTAAAATTGCGAAAATCGACATTTTCGGCAAAATAATCACGGCGCAAAGTGGTTAAGACAATTTTCATTTCTAATTTGATACTGGTAATTAATTAATTTAGCAATAGGTACGAAGATTTAAATTTCACTTCTTTTTTGTTTACAAACTGTAGAAACTATAGAGTTGTGAGCATGTAAAGATCAGACAGATGGCTGTGTCATTTCTGAGTCGGGCAGCAATATTGTATGCCAGAAGATGTGCTGTCAAGGGATCGCATCCTTACCAATACAGCATCTCAAAAGATGGACTCAAGAAGAGGTTTTCCAGCGACGGATTTGGCGTAAGTACTAATTAGGGTGGCCCACTACCATCAAAATACAAAAAGGCACATGTTTGCCGGAGGGGGGGGGGGGCAATTGCTCGCCAAGGGGCCCGGCCTCCAGCCTCCTTGGCGACGGGCCTGCGTAAGCTGGGCTGGAGTTCAGAGGCGTAAACAATCAATTATGCAAGTGCGCTACAGAACTTTGCAACTATACAGCTCTTGAGTTGGATTTTGTTGGAGCCATATTTTCACTCCATATTTTCACATGTTGGTTAAACTCATTTTGCTGAGCGAAACATTTTTGTGCTTAGATTTTTCTTTGTGCATAGCAGCTCATTAAATTGATGAGTCATTTTGTATTGAAGTATAATATTTGTTTGTTCCTAGGAGCGGAATAACATCATCTTGATAGGGAGTCCCGGTTGTGGTAAGACCACCGTGGGTAGAATTCTTGGTCAGCGACTGGGGCGGCCGGTGGTTGACTTTGACAATGACTACCTGGAGAGCTACTGGGGCATGACAGTGGCAGAAAAGGTTGGATCATAAACAAAAATAACATGGTTTGAGGGCGGAAGGTCGATATTATAGCTGCCCTCTGTATTGGAAGTTGACAGTTCCTCAATTTTTTTGTAAAGCGCATGCGTAGTAGACTGTCCCATGGGTAAGACAGTCTACTAAGCATGCGTATTTACCGTGTGCGTGAATCCTCGTGCACGCGTGTTTGTTAAACAGCAACAAAAACGACTGGCACATGATCGTTAATTGACCAGTGAGAGTTTAGCTCTCGATCATGGATATGTATGAGGGTTAGTAACATTAACTATAATTCATTACTTAACACTATAACTTCTGCGACCTTCAAGAATCCTTAATGGTACCTGTGGCGAATCGGGGGTGCAGAGGGAGCGCTCCTCCCTCCCGTCCCGGCAGTGACTGAAATGTTCTCAAATACCCCTGGCACACCCCCCTTTCATTTGTAACCAATGACATTTGATTTTGAACGTTTTCAATATCTTCCGGCAGCTATCTGCTGTGGGTCAGGAGAGCTTCCTTGCCGCTGAGAGCGAAGCACTGTTGAATCTCGATCTGAAGGACAGCGTTCTCTCATTGAGTGGATCATCACCCATGAACAGGCCTGCCATGCAGCATGCTGCTCAGTCCGGTGTCGTCGTGTTCCTGGACGTGGACTCGCGGGACATCGCCCAGCGGCTGCACAGGATGAAGGTGGACCGCATCGTGGGGCAGTGTCCGGGGGTTTCCACGCTTGACCTGCTTGCCTACCGGCAGCAGTTCTACGAGGGGGCTTACGACGTCCGGATCCTCTGCAAGAGGTTCCAGAATGCTGACGACGTCGGTGAGAAGGTCCTAACTGCTCTCTGCGATCACCAGAAACGTCCTGGCTACGTCTCAACCAGAAGTGACTCAGAGATTCAAGAATCTGCTCAGCCTTACAAAGCGCCTGATTTTCTTGACGTCGTCTTGCAAGGCCTGGCTGATGACGCAGGGCTGTACGTGCCAAACAAAGAACCCCCGCATTTAACTCGAGAAGAATGGACGCGACTTCTTGGGTGCACCTACCAACAGCGAGCGCTACGCATTCTAGAAAAGTGGATCCACCCCCGAGATTTTCACCCCAGCAGACTTGCCACTGCCGTCGAGAGAGCTTATTCATTGGAGAATTTTCAAAGTGAAAGCGTTATTCCAGTGGCCCATCTTCAAGACAACCAGTATATCATGGAAGTGTTCCATGGACCTACGGCTTCATTCAAGGATGCTGCCTTGCAGTTGATGCCTCAGTTCTTCACACAAGCTGTGCAGATGAAGGGTGAAAAAGTAAGGTACTGCCACAGAAATTGACCAATCTTATGGAAGTTAGAAATAAAAATGTAGTGATATTGAAAAAAGAAGTTTATTTTTAAGCTCAAATATACGCATAATATTAACACTCAAGAAAAAAAAGTGTACCCTGCTCTTTAGACCAATGAGGAGTGTGGCCAGGGTTCGTGGCTCATGATCAGAGGGTCAGGGGTTTGATTCAGCTACTGGCCATATGTTGTGTCCTTGGGCAAGCCACTTCACCCACACCTGTGCCTCTCTCCCAGGAAACTGCGTTCCCCAGATTAAACTATTTTGTTTGTTGTTGCAATCTTCAGATATATGATTCTGGTGGCAACTTCAGGAGACACTGGGAGTGCAGTGCTTGATGGATTCAGTAAATTTGCAGGTTGGTTTGAATTCCACTATTCGGTTTGGATTTCAGAAACATATATTAAAAACCAACCTTAAAAAGAATTAAGCCTTCCATTTTTTGTGACACAAGCTCAAGAAAATATCTGGAACATCCCCCAATTTGCTCCATGGTCTCTGATTGTGACCACATTCACTCGCTAATAGTCAGGGGTGTGAAAACTCAGCTATAAAGCTGATTTCAGCTTTTTTTGTTTTGGATTTCAGCTTTTTCCCCCCCTTTACTTACTGTGTACAAAAGTATAGGAGATTTCCAAAGTTAAGCTTTTTTTACACCTTTTTCGGCTGTTTTCAGCTATTTTTATCAGTGGTCACTCACACCCCTGAATAGTCTTCTTGGTATATGAATAGCCTGGTAATTCCACTGATCAGAGAGTTGCCATCCATTTTTTTCACCATCGCTACACTGGAGTCTTTTTGCAAAGACCAAGTGGTCAATGAATCTCACAAACTTTACCCAATCCTTGTGGAGGGCATTGCACACGGCACATCACTCATCACTTTTTGTTGGTATGACTGTGAGCTGGATGGGAACTCGAACTTCCGGTGAAATCAGATGAACAATTTTAGGATAACTGGATTTTGAAGTCTACGATTTCTCCCACCATTATTACTTTACATATTTGGTTTTTAACAGTTCATATTCTAATCAGTCACACTTGGAGAAAACAATATTATGTTTACAGATTGAATGCCAACAATTTTGGAATAAAATTGAGTCAAATTTTTCAGTTTTCAGTTCAGGAGGTCAGTGTTATGAGTGAAGCCTGAACACGCTTTCATTCAGCATGTAGTGCCAATAAAACTCAATTTGGAATCTATTCTGTATAAAATTTGCATTGTTCCCAACAAATCTATACGCGATTCTATTTCTGTAACGCTTGATTGCTGTTTTATTTTACTGCGTTTCCAGGTGAAAGTGGTACTTCGGTGATGGTCCTTTACCCAGAGAATGGAATCAGCGAAGTACAGAAACTTCTGATGACAGCTGCAGCCGGAGACAATGTACATGTTGTTGGTAAGGACAAACTACCATGCCAGCACTAGTTTACAAATATGTAAAGTTTAATGCAACATATTAACATCGTTGACAGACATTGGGTAGGGATTTGAAGATGTACCTTACAGATGAAGTGATTACAATAAAATGCTGGGGTAAAGCAAAAATGCTATCTATCCTTTTCTCTGATGATTGGTCACGGACATATAAATGTTGGTTTTGAATAGTTGAATATGGAACTTTGAGCTATGGCGTATTTTTTTTTCACTGTATAGACTAATTCGGCGACCTAAATTTTTGAAGCAATTTTGGAGGTGGAATGTTCATGCTCAGATAGTATGCACGCACTCCAGGCTCCTTCGATCAATAGGGTTACCAATATGTACGCGCTCCTTGTCATTAAGACAAGTGGGGTGCTATGGTTCAATGGTGACGGTGTTCGACTCGTGTGCCGTGGTACATGGGTTCGAATCCTGACCATGGGAACATGGTGCTTGTGCTCTTGAGCAAGGCACTTTACCATTATTGCTTCGTCCTTCAGATGGGACGTAAATCTGTAGTTCCCATGTGTTGTGTAATGCACGTTAAAGAACTCAGTAAAACTTATCGCTAAGAGAAGGGGTTTGCCCCGGTGTTTCTGGCAGTGGCTGCAATATGCGCCGCTGCACCAGGTGCTATGGGTCTCATATCTCTGACATAGATGCCAAATTGGTTACACCGCAAAAATAATTTTTTACTGTTAGTTTTTACATTCAAAGTATTCTGCATTATTTGTGATGAGCATATGAATGAAGAATTACATTGGTGTGGACTCACTTGTTTGCAAAGAGAGAGTTGGGGGAGACCACTGGGAGGGACTCAAACACATTGCTGCTGTAAAATAAATTGGGTTTGTGCACTTAATTGTGTTCTTGGGCAAGCCACTTCACCCCACTTGCCTCTCTCCGCCCAGGAGTATAAATAGGTACCAGTTTTAGCTGGGGAGTGACCTGCGGTGGACTGGCATCCTATCCAGGGGGAGTCGTTTCATTCCAAGGAAACCAGAGATGAACGCTGGCCTGATGGGCCATATTGGCTTGTGACAAGGCTTTACTTTTACTAACATTCAGAATAAACTTAATCTAGTGTAGTTCGTGCCGTACTTGCACGAACCACAGTGGACATGCAGTGTGTCGCTCACCACAGAGTTCTCACATATGGTCACACAAAATGTTGTCTACTGTTCATGCACAGGGTCCATGAGTAACCAAGTTCCTTTTAAGTTTTTTGTGTAGTTAGCTTATTAGAGTAACTTTCCATGATGCCACACAGGTGTTGACAGTGACTTTGATTTCTGCCAGACGGCCATCAAGGGAATCTTTAATGACAGCGCCCTCAACGCCGAGCTGCTATCCAATCACGGCCTCCGACTTAGCGCAGCCAACTCCATCAACTGGGGTAGGCTGGTACCCCAGGTCGTCTACCACGCCTCGGCCTATCTCGACCTGGTCAAGCAAGGGGTCATATCTATGGGAGATGAGTGCGATATCTGCATCCCCACTGGCAACTTCGGGAACATCCTCGGTGCCATCTATGCCAAGGTAAGTGCTATATAAAAGTGCCAAAGAAGTGCAAAAGGGAGGTCCAATACAGAAGTGCTAAGTATGAGTACCAAATTTACAAGATAAAACTGTAAGTTCTAAAAGAAACGAATGAAAATACTGTAGAACTTGTTGAATAGTGCTCAACATTTTCTAAGAAGTTCTAAATACAAATCCTAAATAATTTTAAATTATTTAGGATTATTTTATTATAAAAGGTCTAAATTTGAGGTCTTAATAGTTGTGCTTCATATCATTGCTAAATGAGAGTGCCGAATAAAGCGCCGAATAAAGTGCTATTATGATTCTTGACTGGATGAAGTACCAGTAGTCGGCTTGTACCTCCCACCCTGCAAACAAGGCGCTGGGAAGGGCTGATGAGCTTCACAGCTTCATCTTGTGAAGGAAGTGGCGATGGCGTTGTGGGTAACTTATCATGACCTATGTATAAAGACATCTGGCTGCAGCTGTATAAGGCTGCAGTTATAGCCCATGGGCGCAAATGCTATCTGAAAACTTTCTCAAAGAAATGCACACATTCCATACCGGATGTGATTTCTTTTTCATTGCTGACCATGTGGACAAATTTTGAGCGTCTCATAATCAGTTTGACGACCCTTCGTGAATTCGAAACGGAGGCTGCGCAAGTGACGAGAATTGAACATTTACAAAACAGATAAGTTTTACAGATTTTCCTACATTATTGCGCTTTAAAAAAAAAAGAAGCATTTATGGGAATAAAAGAGTGATGACTCAGTCTTAACGGCCGTTTAAAACCTTGCAGGGTCGTTGCCGTGATGACTTGCAGGTCACAGGTCACGCAAAATCTATCCAATCAGGGCGTGAATTCATCAGCCCTTCCCAGCGCCCTGTTTGCAGGGCGGGGGTGTGAGCGAATATCAGTAGACGGTAGATGTAGTACATCTGACCAATTTTCCAGCAATCAAACTGGAAACCCGAACCTGTAACATCAGCGATGTACGTCATTTTAAGCATTTTTGTGTACTTGTGCATGGATCACCCCGATGTTCAGATATTGTCCGGTGTCAAATGTATTTTGGGGGATGGTGACGTTTCCCAATTTTAAATTTTTTTTTTATGAGAAGTACACAGAATGTATACCATGCTTCCTTTCAGACTATGGGCATCCCTTTCCGCAAGTTCATCTGTGCCTCCAACGAGAACAATGTCCTGACTGAGTTCATCCAGACAGGCTGCTACGACCTTCGACATCGTCATTTGCATGTTACCATGGCACCCGCTATCGACATACTCAAGTCCTCCAATCTGGAAAGGTATTATCACCTGCAGCTTAGGTGACAATTCTTTATTCAACCTGGAAAGAGTGGTCCATTAGAACTTTTGTTCAAATATACAGTCCCTGCCCTATTTCTGTTTTCCACTTTCCTAAAATATCATTGGTGAGTTTCCCTCCCACTTGTAAAAACAACTTTTTTTCCAATGATTTCTCTTTCTAGGTATTTTCTGGCTTCCCAGCTATATAGTGCCTGTATTCTTTCAGGAAACCTTGATGGTATTAAATAAAAACTAATTAAAATGGCAATAATAATGCATATTTAAGAAGCACACATATCCACCAGTATTGGTGCTCAAGGCACTACATCATTATTACCCCTGTTGGGCCAATAAAACATTCCAAAGACAATCTCAGCTCCCTGGGGAGTATACATGTACAGCTCAATGCTGCCATTTCAGCACAAAGCAGCTAAATAATCACAATAACTATCTCTGCCCTCACAGGTACCCATTTCCTCCTGGGTGGGGAGAAGCAAGTAGTGGCAAAGTGCCTTGCCCAAGGGCACACGCACCACAACCCCAGGCTGGACTCGAACCCACAAGCTGCAGAATTACCCATAGATCTAGACTTCAATGCTAACAACCACAAAGTCATG